>JADDOH010022985.1:0-86280 GCA_016648135.1 Agrypnia vestita | reverse complement strand
TTGCTTCACTCAATTCGTGAGGTACCCACCTTTCAAGCTTTTTCACGTTACCAATTTGCTTCAAGTGGATTAAATCAGTTTTATCACTAACACCGCAGCCTGCAGCTAACTCGGATGTGGTTTGCGATGGATCCGCTTCCACAATAGCCTTCAATTCTTCATTATCAACTTTGGTCTCCGGCCGTCCACGGGGCTTGTTCTACAGGTCGAAATTTCAAGAACGAAAACGTTGGAACCAAAAACGCACTGTGTTTTCTTTTGCGGCACCGTCGCCATACACATCATTAATCCTTCGAGCCATTTCTGCAGCACTGGTGCCACGGTGGAACTCGTACTCGTAAATAACGCGATATTTCAAGTTTTTCATTTTGTAAACTGAGTGACGCAAAGAAAAAAACAATTGAGGAAAAAACAAATGAATTATAATTTTCAAAACAAAAATACATGAGTAAATAGCTGTATAAATTTGGATTTGGAATTCCTAACCAAAGAGAAGATATTTGAGATCAAATTTGCCAGTACGGCAAAACGCCAATTTCATATGTAAGGACCTAATACTTTTTCCGCGCTAGATTTCACCTGGGAGTGCGTCTTGTAACAAAGAACTCAAGTACACGCATTTTCTTAAACTAACGAAATCTCACGACGTAACATCTTCTACTAACCATTTACTTACATTGTAACTGTGCTTGAATACACTACTCGTATCAAAGTAAGTTTCTTTCCATTCGTTCATCCCCGGGAGAGTTCCTTTAGAAGCTGAGACGACGCACACGCAGGGTGAGTACAAATGCTATACACTCTGGCGACTATCGCCTCACTCCTTCACACCTAGGCCTGGTAGTGACGCTAGTGGGCTGAGGGAATCTGAGGCGTCTGCATGGGCAGATGCACAGCATCCCCCGCGGTGTATGTGATATGCATCTATGACTTCCCATACGGGTGATCATAGTTGTATGGGATACATACGCAATAGAAACCCCATAATATGTTAATTGGACTTGATTTTTTTAATTACTGAAATTTTTAAATGAATTAAATAAATGATATATGACACGCTGATGACATGAAATTTACTACATTTTAGCGTTCCTGAAGTCTGTCTGAACAATTTTATTTGTGTAGGGGTTTTAGATATACTGGTGGGGTATCTTGCGGCAGCATTTATGCACGGATGAAATATAAATACTGTAGGTACAAGACAGAAATGAGTGAATCCGCTCCGACTTCATGGACAAATCTGGTCTCAAGCCTTCAACCACTGCCTCATTTCAGGGAGCCATCGAGAATGCTGCAGATTAGAGCAGATGGCGCTGGCTTATTTTGTAGTCATCATCATTATCAGTATCATCGGGACGACGAATGCTTTGTCAAAAGCATAAAGAAGTAGAATTAGATATAAAGACACGTGTAAGACTAATTAATACTCATCAGTTGGTACAATTTTTTTTTTATCCAGTATGAAAAAGACAGATGGTAATGATTTTCATAGTGTTTTGAGAATGTTCAAATTTTTCAAGAACACTATTACTGGATTTTTATTTATATGGGAAAGTAGATATGGAAGTCATTGGGTGTTTACACGACTAACGACCTATCATCTGACTGGCTTGAGTGATCACTTTACACAATGTAACATTAATCGATCCCACCCATGATTGACCACCATATCTATCAAATTTTTGGAATGATCTTTTCGGTTTACACAAACCTTCTAAGGGCGTCACGGCAGGCGAATCATCATTCCCTACGACGTGGTTCGGTCTGCAGTGGCGGCAGTCCGGGAACCGGGACACGCAACCAGGGCACGCGCCGTGGCCGCACTGGAAGGCCGTGGTGCTCTTCCGTATTTGACAATCACTGCAGACGCTACTTGGTTCCTCATCCGTTGATTTTTGTGACAAAGTTAAGAGTAGACGGGGTTCAAAATCATTAGCAATGGACTCCCTCTCTGCAAAACAGATTGTTATATTTATTTAAGAATAAGATACTTCTTTAGTGGAATTTTTGTGTCCATATACATGGACATGGCTCCTATACAGGAGCATTTCGTCGCTGTATATACAATATAATAAATCCTATGTGTCGTTTCGTATATTCCGAGATAAATTAATCAATTTTTCATATAAATAATGGAGATATATTAAAAAAATTGCATCAGTAAAGTCGGCCTAGTAATTATTTAAAAATATTTTTTTATAAAGCAAATTTAAAACCGTTTTATTCGTTTATCTTAGAATGTACTAAAATGTCACATAGAATTAATTATATATACAGCAACGATGTATAAAACAGTCATGTGTCAATGTGTTTTTTCCATGATTTAATCTTCAGTGTTATTCAAGTTTTGGACGATAAAATAAGAAGAACGATTCCAAGTAAACAAACGAAAATAGCGGACGACAAAATTTTTATACATACAGTCAAATGTCTTTTAATTGCCAATTAATCATAAATGATAAAAACAAAACATAAATAATAAAAAAAAACTTATCTTGAAAATAAAATAAGTGTTGGTTAGGCCAACAATGATCAAAATGGTGAAACTCCGAAAGATAGGTAATGGAAATTATTATATCATTGAAACGCATCCACTCCTGATCGGTCAAAGTATAATAAATTCTAAGAGAGCACAAACTTGTTTATATTTTAGAGATTTCTGGTTGATTAAATTCGTCAATTCAGAGCCTGTCATATGTAAAGAACGTCAACTTTTTTTTTTCTCCATGTAATACAAATTCAAGATAGCAATATTGTTATTTTCAGAATATCTTTCGACATAATGTTATCTTTTTTTTTAAATTTATTATTTCATATATTCGTTATAGCTACGAGTTGTCTTATGTTATATGCAATCATATTTTCCATCTATTGCCAGCTTACTATCTTTGCGGAGTCTACAACTTGAATAGTTCTGTACCACCGGATATATTTATTTATTACTCCTTACATTGCAAAAGTATACATAATGAATGTCTGTTTTATTACAACACTATTACACATTTTTTTAAAATTTAACTAATGAGGCTCATCTAGGTGAAATGTGTTCTATGGCAGATATATTAGGTCCTTACATATGAAATTGGCGTTTAGTATGGGAGGAACATAAAGCCGATTTTTTTAATTATAATATATTTATTTAATCAAAGTATGTACCATTGCTATCTATGCACTTTTGCCATCTCATAGGTAGTTCATCGATCCCTTTACTAAAAAAACCATTCGGACGGGAATCAATAAAATCTTTGAAGGCGGTTTGGACTGCCCCATCGGAGTTGAATTTTTTCCTTTGCAAGAAGTTATCCAAATTTCAAAAAAAAATGATAATCTGTTGGGGCAAGGTCCGGAGAGTACGGTGGATGTCTTAGACATTCCAATTGAAGCTCCTCTAATTTGGTAGCCGTCTGTTGTGCAGTGTGTGGTCTAGCGTTATCATGAAACAGCAGTGGCCTAGAGCGATTAACCAGCCTCGGTTGTTTAGCAGCTAGCTTTTCCATCATGGTTTGCAGTTGCTGGCAATAGACATCTGCCGTAATCGTCTGGCCAGATTTAAGAAAGCTGTAGTGAACGACACCAGCACTAGTCCACCAAACGCTCACAAGTAACTTTTTTGGAGTCATTTTCGCTTGGGGCATGGTTTGGCTGGTTCGGCAGGGTTCAGCCATTGCGATGAGCGCTTCCGATTATCGTACAGGATCCACTTTTCATCACAGGTAATGATTCGCTTTAAAATCCCTTCATTATTGTGCCGGTTGAGTAATGCAACGCAGCAGTCAACGCGCGTTTGTTGATTTGCTTCACTCAATTCGTGAGGTACCCACCTTTCAAGCTTTTTCACCTTACCAATTTGCTTCAAGTGGATTAAAACAGTTTTATCACTAACACCGCAGCCTCCAGCTAACTCGGATGTGGTTTGCGATGGATCCGCTTCCACAATAGCCTTCAATTCTTCATTATCAACTTTGGTCTCCGGCCGTCCACGGGGTTTGTTCTGCAGGTCGAAATTTCCAGAACGAAAACGTTGGAACCAAAAACGCACTGTGTTTTCTTTTGTGGCACCGTCGCCATACACATCATTAATCCTTCGAGCCGTTTCTGCAGCACTGGTGCCACGGTGGAACTCGTACTCGTAAATAACGCGATATTTCAAGTTTTTCATTTTGTAGACTGAGTGACGCAAAGAAAAAAACAATTGAGGAAAAAACAAATGAATTATAATTTTCAAAACACAAATACATGAGTAAATAGCTGTATAAATTTGGTTTGGAATTCCTAACCATAGAGAAGATATTTGAGATCAAATTTGCCAGTACGGCAAAACGCCAATTTCATATGTAAGGAATTCATATTAAAGAATTTAAGAGTTTTTGTTCTAGGTTAACATAACACAATTAGTTATAATGCAAAAATTAAAACGATAGATAAAATAACAAGAATAAAGAAACAGGTACAATAAAATAAATAAAAAGGTAGATGTCATAACATAAACGAATAAATTCGTAGAAACCAGAAATTCCCTAATATTTGTTAATAATACAGTTTGGAGATCATCGGTGGATGACTTCTTCACAACACCTTCTACCTGATCGTTTTAACCCATCAGTTGTATGGTACCGCGGAAGACGTGGCATGACCAGATTAACCAGATATTGGAAGATGATCCCGTTAGAAGCCTCAACAACCGGCGAGCTTGCATGCGAAGATGTATGAATGTGGATGAGGCGAGAGTTGTATGTCAGGACAGAAGAGTGTGGCGCCCTATCCTCTCTGCCTACCCCCACGGGGAAACGGCGTGATAGTAAGTTAGTTAGTTAGTTATATGGTATTTACATTTACCTTGTTCATGATAAAGTTAAATTAGGAACATGTAAAATTGTTTCATCTATCAAATTGACTTGTCTGTATGTCTGAATTGTCTTGATGTATATCGATGTCATCCTTTATTTGTGGGAGACATTTAACATTTTTTTGTATTTTGTCCTACCAAGCAATTATGTCTCCCTGTTGGTTGACCGAATAAAATATAAAAATAAAATTTCCACAAGTATTTAATTTTAAGATTATCATCCCTATTAATATCCACAGTATGATCTTGAACTTGAATGCGAAATGCTCAGCAAGAAAAGTCGTATATAAAGTTATTTATTGTTGGTCTTGTGGTTAGGACACTGGTCTCGTGATCCAAAGGTCGCGGGTTCGAATCTCACTTCAGACTATCAAGTTAGTCCTATTTTCATAGCACAAGCGTTTAGCTTAGTTTGAAAATAGTAATAATATTGATATGACACGTATTCCGTGTACACATTTTATTTAAAAAAAAATTTAATCTCCACATAAGGTGAACTATGGGTTTTGCAAAAACGCACACTACATATGTGTTGTATTATCATATATGGATTTACCAATGGTGGTGTTACAAGTGAGACACTCTTTCAGCCTAGCAGAGCATTCCTCACAAGCTGGTTTGTGTCCACAGGGCTGCAGGGTGCCATCGGATAGAGACAGTTTAGAGCACGCCAGGCATTTCTCAAATTCCGGCCAAAATTTAGGCACTAGGAGAAAAAATCTTGTTTAATAAATATGTGAGAAAAAGAGGTATATGAACAACGGTCTGCATTGTTTTCTTCTAAACCCTCAGTCCATCATTACCACGGTTCGTGACCCACGGCCAGTTAGAGTGATCTCCAGCCTTTTCCTCTCAGCAGAGGTTAGATCACCAACAGAGCACACAGTTTCAGGGTCCTGGCAAATCATCCTTTACTTCACTTTATCAGACCTCTATTTACTTTCTAAAGAACCAGATTTTCTAGAATATCATCAGTCACATTTTTGATAATAACACAAGCAAAAAATCTTAACGTGGCTTATTTTCGAGTAATATACCTTTTACGTGACATGATCCATCATCTCTGATGACGTTGATGGCTTTCTCATGACATGCGCTGCAGATGGTCGACCGAGAAGCACATTTGTGGCACGCACTGTGCCCGCACTGGAAGAACGTGGTGCTTTTTTCAGGGCAGTCGAGACAGCTGCTAGCCACCTCGATGTTTTCCAAAAGCATCGACATATAGTTAAAGGACTTTTGCGAAGGGTTACCAACATTACCGCTAGCTCCCGCACGACTGGAAAGACTTCCTTCCTCTAGAAAGATAATAACGATGTTCATCGTCACACTAATCACGTAACTTTTACTAGTATAAAAAACCAACACCGTTATACAAAGTATGTTTACGATGAATTAGTCACCAGCCTCTTCCTCTGGTGCAACGGGTAACGCGTCTGGCTAAGGTTGCGCCTAACACAACGGGCCGTGTCCAGGAGTATCTTGTCCAGGAATAAGATGATAAATATCAAACCACCTGCCATGTTATCATTAAATTATAAAAATCTCCAAGTGAGTTACAAGGTAAATGTTTTTCCTTATTTAATGGTCATCATGTATTATCTCTCTAATCTTAACGCGAAATACATAAATAATATATTTTCCATATGCTTTAAACCAAGCTCTATCCGTCTTTTATTTATTACCAAACACAAAAAAATTACATTTGAGGGAGAACAGTGAATAAATAAAAGATCTAGTAATCTTGAAATGTTTGGAGGCAAAAACTATTTTCAAAAGTTATAAAATAAATTCATAAAATAAAATGTCCAAATTTCAAGCACAAAATTTAATATAGTGAACGGAAAATATGATTTATTTTTCTTGAAGCATTTTTACCCTTGAATTCGCGAATTTCTCGACTGAGCAAAAACATTGGCACAGTGACAACATTAAATAAATATATTAGATTTTGTCTCAGATTAATAACGTAGCCGGACCAAAATCAGAAATATTGAAAATAGAAAGAATAGATAAAAGATTTATGATTTATATAACGGTCGTCCGACATATTTAGGTATTAAAGCAAAACATGATATTTTATAAGAAACTTATATGCCCTTGACCCTCATGGCGAGAGAACACTCTCCCAATGACATTGTGATGTGACTTCAGCGAAATGTCAAAAATCGAAAGCTGTTTTTGTTTCAATATCTAATAAGAATATTGGAATTGTATTAGATCCAAATTTTCAATATGTACCTTTATATAAGTTGACAGAAATCTACTACTTGTATCAGAATAAAAACACGTTGAAGGCCGAGACGATGTTCACCATCAGAACAGCAGAGTTTATCGAAGAGCCGAAGAATTTCTATTATATCGAGTTTAGAGATGGTGGCGCTCATGAATGGATTAGGTCATAAACTTAATAGATATTCTTAAAGTCATACAAGAAGAAAATTTACCATTAACCCTATTGCAAACGACGCACTGCGCCAAGTCAGCTGAGCAGACCTCGCAGGCTGGCGAGTGTCCGCAGGGAAGAATGTAGTTGGCCACAGACATCTTGGAACACAGCACGCATTCTACTTGAGCGATCGGCTCCAATTCTCCTAATAATAGCACTTGTCATTAGAAAACATAGTCAATAAAAAAACGGTAATGAAAAGGCTGACAAAGAAAAATGACAATGATAATGAAAAATATGTGGACGATCTTGTGTAAATTTCTAGAATCCTTCTTGCCAAATCTGCGATCAATAAGTCGCTTCGAGAAGCATTCATAAATGTTGCAGGTCCGAATAGCCATAACGACTGCTCTGATTAGAGCATAGAATGAGAATAAATATACCTATTGAACACATGTATTATATGTATTGTGTGCAAAAAATATTGAACCATTGGTCAGCAGAAATAAATTTATTCATACACTCTATATTTAGATAAGTAGTCCTTAGAAGTAGTCCCCTTAGTAAATCACATTTTCCCCAGTGGTTCAGTCAATGTTGGAACAATTCTGGAAAGCATAACTTGCAATGCTATGTACCTATATATTATAACAAGGAATAAGAACTGTGGCTCCCTCATCAGACTCAAGAGCTTCTCTTCACTGATGAGGTCTACATGACTACTAAGTACTCAAAAAAATGTTTAATCTAATATGTTATATATAAGAACTATATTTGTACAATAAATTAAATAAAAAAAATGATACTTAAACGAACCATCGCGTTTTGTATAATGCCTGATCTGGATTCAAATCGGTTACTTTCAGTGGAATTTGTAACTTGGTAAACAACTAAAAATCACATGGAGCCTTTTCGGAAAAGTAGGGAAGCTGAAAAACCAGGAGAATACTGTTTTTGGCCAGAAAAGCCTGAATCCGATGTGAAGAATGGAAATACCAAAAGGAGTTGATTCTGCTTCATTGTTAGCAGCTTTGGCACGAATTCAGCGGACATTTTATTCAAGCCTAAATCTCCCGTCAAAACTGAATATACATCGCCAATGACCAATTTCGCAAATTCCTGGACAGTGATCGACGATTCTGCATTACTAAAGTTCACACATGGTAGATAAAACTTTTATTTCTATTGTTAAGGGCCTATTGGGACGAGGTTTACTGTCTACTGATGTGTGCCTATTTTTGAAGCGATTGACCTACACTATTAGATTGATATGCTTATGGAGTCAATCTCAAAAACCTGCTGGGTC
The DNA here is from genome assembly GCA_016648135.1 of Agrypnia vestita. Classification (NCBI taxonomy): domain Eukaryota; kingdom Metazoa; phylum Arthropoda; class Insecta; order Trichoptera; family Phryganeidae; genus Agrypnia; species Agrypnia vestita. The sequence continues at coordinate 77,739 of JADDOH010022985.1, read as the reverse complement.
TTATAAATGGTGTCGGCTTGTGTATCACTAAACTTGTGACAAAATTTAATGCAATATCGCTGCTCAAGTCGTTACGTCATTTCAAAACAATTGAATATCCACTACTGCACTTCTTCATTGAGAGGTTGATTGCCAGCAATTTATGTTTTCTGCAGCCAGATACTTCAATGCTCACTCTCTTCTCTGGTGGGATCTGGATAGGTTCAGTTGTAAGCGGAGAGGCTATGGTTTTAACATCCTCCCCGCGCCGGACTTCCCGACCACCTTCTTCAATCCTGCTGGGCAGAATTGCGTTGATCTCACCCTCTGCACTGACAATATTCTGAGACTCTTTCAAGATTGGACCGTGTTGGTTGTTGCGATCAACAGTGATCGTATCCATCTTATTACCTTCAGGATTGAAAAAAAAAAACCCGTAGGTACTGAGAAATGAGCGAGGTTTCAAAACAAAAAATGCAGACTGGGAAGAGTTCGGGGCAGTTTTGCATGACATAGACAACTTAGTGGACTCGCGAAATCTGCAACTTACGGTCGCAATATCGATGTGCATGCCGGCGACGCAGTGCCGTCAGAAACGGATTAGTTACCGAACCGGACGCAGTGATATCACTAAACGCAACACTGAGGAAGGCTCGCACAGCCTACCCGTCAGCAATACGTATAGCGAAACCAGACTCATGGCGGACTTGGATGATATAGATAGGTAATGCCGAGCCATAGAAAGAGACTCATTGGAGGCGGTTTTGAGAGAGCGGCTCAAGTGCTCTCTTTAACTTGTAATATTTGATAACATTATGTATGTTTATTTCAATGTTTATTTCTGTGTGACGTATAGTAAGTGGACTTTTGAAGGCCTCTCCGGTTCACGTCGCCCTTTACATGACGTGACACGGAGACGGCCTTTTAGAGAAAAATTTTTAACCTGGCGATGAGTAGGGTCGATATATCAGCTTTCGCTCATAAAAAGATCCTGGAAAAGCGGTGGGTGTCCATTCAGTGCTCTGCGGGATTATACAGTGGGAAGAGACGACCATTAGAGTTGACACCATCCTCGATGGGCTGCTGAACAAACTGGTTCCGCTGCAAGTGGGTACTGGGGAAACTTAACATCACAGGCTAATTCCGTGTGATGGCCAGGGTCCCAACTAGCCTAATGTTGAGTGAGAATAGGGATACAGCGCCAGTATCGGTCGCAGAGGTCGATAATAAAATTAGGTTTCTGGGTGCAATTAAGGCCCCAGGTGTAGACAAACTGACCGGAGAGATTCCCAAAATTGGTACGATTCAGAACAATGGCGAGTATTCTTAAGAAAAGATCACAGTTCTTTAATTTGAAAAAATAAGAATATCAATAAAAATTTAAGACAGATTTTAAATTAAAAACGTTTAAAATACTTTCAGTAAAAGTTGTGAATTCCAATGATTTACCTTCGCTGGCTACACAAATGAGGCAATGCGTCATATTTGCATAGCAGTTCTCGCAGGCTGGTGCATGCTCACACGGTAGGACATGGTTGGCCACAGACATCTTGGAGCACACCATGCATTGCGCTTGTGTTAATTGTTGTGGATTGGTCTCCGGTCCCCCTAAAAATAACAAATAATACTATACAGGGTTATTTGGAAAACATTAATGACCTCGCAGTACAATATTCCTGCCTTGAATATGAGTCGAAAATCTTCAAGCTATCATGATCTAACATCAATAGTTATGCAGATATGCGACATCAAAGTTTGCATTTTTTTTTCAAAATTTCTGATTTATTTTTTGTAAAACATTAGACTGTCATTACGGTAACTTATATAGAATATGAAAAATTCATTCCCTTTAATACACGTCAAATAAAATAATAAAAACCTTCGAATTCCAATTAAAAAACATTCACAACAGTTAAATAAGATGATAAAAATCCTGAAAAAATTCCAATTGGAATTCGAAGGTTTTTATTAATTTATTTGACTTGTATGAAAGGAAATGAATATTTCATATTCGATATAAGTTACCGTAATGATAAGTCCAAAGTTTTACAAAAAATAAATCAAAAATATTGAATAAAAAGTGCAAACTTTGATACCGAATATCTCCATAACTATTGATAATAATAGCTTAAACATTTTCGACTCATAGTCAAGGCAGAAATACAGTCCTGTGAGGTTATTAATGATTTCCAAATAATCCTGTATATGTCACAACAATGCTTGGTCTCCATCCATCTGCATAAGATGCTGAAGATGTGTCATCAAGGTTAATTCAAAGGCAACACCTAGTTTTACGTAAATACGGATTTACCTAAGACATTTATCTTCTCAATGTCCATCATTTCCTGGCGTATTCATCCTTAAGTATCTTCTTGGTATACCATCCTTACATCTATTATTTATTTATTTTCTTTACCTCTCCCTTTTCCCGGCATTTTAATTCTCTCTACCTTCCATACTTTTCAGACTACCATCCGTTTAAACCCGTAATAACTGACTTCCGTACCATACAAATGGTATGGAAGCCCAAATAAGAACAGAATTTCTTTAGCGTGGGAGTATTGAAAGACACATGGATCTTGGAAATAAAAATTACCAAGATAATCTTTGTATAACGAGTAATGATGGTGGTCACCAACTTGGAGAGGATGAGAAAGAAGTCAGACTCTATCAGCGGCTTCTTCCGGTATTCTATAAAGAGTGTCGCATGGTAAGTGATGGTAATGTGTGATTCACAGCAATATGCAATAACAAATACTCACTATTGGTGCAAGATTTACATATAAATGATGTAGATATGGGAGGTAGATGAAAAAATTAAAATTAATTATCGATTTATTGATTAAATAAAGTCACTGCAGTTAAATTTAATCAGAGCAATTTTCTGTAATTCACACCACAATTATCACTAAAATATTCCACGCAGGTAATTTTATAATTCGCTGCATTTTTATCGATCGCGAGGAAGTTTTGCTCAGGTTCTCACTAGTTCACTCTAGTTCCCACGAAAGTACCCACTCTATTGCTATGGCCGTGAGTCCCTTCTCAAAACAACTATAATAGTGAGTGCGCAGTGGTCTGGTCAATCTCTTTTATGGTCAGTGTCGCTTCGCGATGCATCCAGAATCCAGTGGACCATCCCTGAACTTTCTAGCAATTTCCAATTCACTGGAAAAGGTATAGAGTGCTGTAAAATCATCAATAATGTGCAATTCCTTTCACTTCTATAATCTCGTGACAATATTTAGATTTGAAAGTTACTAAAGCTAAATGTGCGTACTAGTGTGCGCCACGATTGAGGAAGGTAATGGGAAGCGGACAAACGGCGCGAGCTACGCCGTAGTTCTCTGATCGAAGAGATCACAATAAATCTTTCGAAGATGGAAAATTAGAGTACCGTGGAGAAAACGAGGACCGAGAGCGTTAAAGGGAAATGGATCTCTTATTTAACCACTGACAGGCAGGGCTGCTAAGATTTGTGATTTACCTGCGTGGATATCATTGTGAGTTCCAGGAATCGGTTGGGTATGAGGAAACGTTGAGTGGCAGGGTGGGATGACAGGATCATCTTGTGGAGCAGCACAGTCCATCATGTTGGCGTCATGCGCCAAATTGTTTCTGTAAATAAAAAATTTCCTTCTTCTTCAAACACTTGATATTTTCAATAAAAAAGTGGTGAAAATAAAGCTTATTTCTATTAATTATATAAAAAATTTGCTGTTTGTTGAAAGATAAACATTATTCCGTTTTTTATTATATAACAACAAAGAAACTTTGGATAGCGAGTAAATTTGTCAAGACGATGAAAGATTTTTGATAAACGAGGGAAACCTTCTTTAATATAAAATTTTGTTTGCCGAACGTCCATGGATCACGACTGTGCAAAATTTTATAGAAAAATACACCCCCGATATAAGTGTATCACGCGATGTATCTGTTTAAAGTCAATATTTCAGCTCAATAAGCATGCAAATAATGCAATGGAGACAAGATCAAAATATATAATAAAAGAGTATTGTGGAAAGTCCAGAATATGAATAAGGCTCCAAACAGGGGGTTTTCGTGACTGAAGAGGAACAGTATTTGGTTAAAAATCAAAACCTTATTTAAAAATAATGCATACGAAAGAGAAAAAATGAAAGTAATCGAAGGTATTGTCCTGTCACATGATGCCAGGATATCACTAATAATGAAGGTGCTTCGTATTTAGTTACTTACCTCATGGATTCCTGTACTAAGGTATCAATCTCCATATTGTCTCCAGCAGTCTTGGAAATTCTGAATGTCTTTAACAGCATTTGTTCAAATTCTTGGAAATACTCCTTAAATAAAACAAAATAAATTGTAATTACATTTATTTATTTTAGGGGTTAGGTTAGGTAAGGTTAGGAGCGATCTGTTCTAAAATTAGATCTAGCACACTCGACGACACTCAAAGCTTTTAAGGGATGATTTTAATTTATATTTTGAAAGATAATTATTCAAATAATGTTATTTAATGTGTACAATAAAAAAAACAACATGAATCCAATCCATTATACGTTTCTTAACAAAATATAAAAAAACACAATTTTTTTGTAACAATTTTATTTTATTAACAAAACTTATTATGTCAAATATTTGCGATTTTCAACTTATTGAAAAAGCTGAAGGAGAATACTTTGTACAATAAAAAAATAGCAAGTAAATCTTGTTTGGATGAAAGTTTATCTGTTACAAAGATGTATAAGAAACACTAATGAAACTATGAGTGAGTATCTCTCAAAAAAATGAAATCTTAATAAATAATTTACAAATACCGTGAAGAAGCAGGGCCTGGGTATGCGGATCATGAGATGCTCGGCGTGTCTGTTGTTCCCCTGGCAGGCCTCGCAGAGGTCGTAATCGTCGCAAGTCACGCACTTGTACCTGTAGCCCCTCACGGGCCGCTTGCAGGACTTGCAGTTTAACAGAAGGTGCTGAAAATAAAATACTGCCAATTAGATAAGTTCACCTGTACCACATGATTGCCAGCAGAAGAGGTTCTGGAAGCCCTGGCAACTCCAATCGGCCATCTACGGCAAAAATCTATGCACAATGCTCGACGGGAATTGACGCGAACAGCAAGCCAATCCCGCCCCCTCTTATCTTATTTTTAAAATTTAATTTGCCATGTGTAATAATTATCAACTCTTAGATTAAGTCACGAAATAAGTGGAATACTTTACATAGAATCATCATGTGAAATACATGTGCAATTAGACAGAATCCTTAGTACGAATGTCTTGATTAAAGAAAATCATGCCGTCTACCCAATTTTTTTTCACTGGTCTGTAGAAAATCTAGTCAATGGTTGGGGGAGTCCACGGTTCAAATATTTGGAACTGCTGCTAGCAAAAGAAAGATCTGCAATATGTAATAATACATAGCATAAAACTGTAACATTCGATAACCGGACAAGCACTGAAAAAGTTGACCGACATGGTCAGCAACATGGAAGTGCTTCACAGAGCAACTGTCCAATGTTAAAGTGAAGAAGGTCTATTATTTGGGTCATATATGCTACTCAGAGATAAATATAGCCTCCTTCGACTATTACTCGAGGGAAAGATAGAAGAAAGACGGGGAGTTGGTATAAGGCAAATGTCCTGATTGCGCAACATCAGAGAGTGGACCGGAATGAGACAGGTGGAGGATTTGTTCCGGGCAGCGTGGGACAGAGAGGACACAAGAAGCAGAAGTGCATAAGATAAATTATAACTGGAAAGATTTATTATGCTTTATTGATTTATATTTCTATATTTATTTTTTGCTTTATTTCTATGTACCAGAATACTTATTTTTGTATGTATTTTACTTATAGTAGTACTTACTTTTGTATGTATTTTGCATATTGCATGTTTTGTATGTTTGTATGTTTTATTAATGATTTATGCTTTATTTACAAGGTTTAACATTAAAAATTTTATAGTTACTTATAACAATTTTTCCGACCAGTTCATTCTAATATTCGTGTTTTATTATTTTACATTATTTTTAGTGTTTACATGTCAGTAAGACATAAACTGTAACATTTTTATGAAAATAATTCAAATTGCATTGCCAACCCACTATCCTTACTCAATGTAGAGTTTGTATGCTATGCTGGGACTTGCATTGTATTAAACGTTTTGAACGAGCGTTTATAAGACCATTTCTTAGTCAGTTATTTTTTCAGAATACTCTGTAAAAATATAATACTCTACCCGGGATGCAAAAATAGGAATATTTCTATAAAAATTAAATATCGTTAGAGAAATATGAAAAAAGCACAAATGCGGCCCTTATAGCCCAGTGGGCATAACACTGACTCCTCACATCGAGGGTTCCGGGTTCGATTCCCGATGAGGTCACAATACGTCTATGTGAGTTACTCAATATTGGGTGTTTTTGTGATGTAACGTCTTTATTAATTGGGCCTCTTAGCCTGTTGAAGCGTTTAAAAAAATAAAAGAAAATAAAAACGGTAGGCGTGCGGCCGAGTTTAATGGTTTCTGAGAAATAGCCACAGGTACGGGATTTTCGTTTATCTCCAGGTGCACAAATCACTCTTTATGTGACATTCGTATATACATACAATCAAAATATTTCATGAATATAACGTAAGTACACGATAAACTATTTGTGAAAAATGAATTAAAAAGAGTATTTATATACTATTACAGGATAATTATCCTACTTTTTAATTAAATAACATAAAATAAACAAAAATGAGACACTCAAATCAACAAAAATATGTAAATATAATTACCATTTGTTCAACATAACTAGGACCAGCATCACTCATTAGACCAACTAGATGTCCAACATTCTCTGCAAATCTTTCTGACTGAAAATTAAAAAAATGTATGTTTAGTATTGGAAGAAAGAAAGGATGATGCTTTCGAGAAGTTGTGCCGGAGGTCTTCTTAGAGTACTTTAAAAATGCCTGCAACAAATGCCTTAATTCTCAGATGAAAATCATTTAATGTTTTTCCTTCACTGCTTATTTGGGTGACTATGATAGATAGTTGAGTAGTAGGATAGGTGAGTAGTGGGATAGGTGAGTAATCATGAATCATTACGCTATGAAAGAAATCTTGATCTGTTCAAATGGTCTATCAAAGTGTGGGTCTCCCACTGGGGAATTTCGGGAAGACCGGCTGATTACGGGATTGCTGAGTGATACGCATTTCGATGTTCTGTTGGGGATCGGCTTGGAGTGTATTCCCTGTGACCCTTTATGTGACGTCTCTTCCTCCCCTTCTGGGTTAATTGATACAGACACTATGGCTGTGTCGCTTCGTTAGAGTGCACAGTGGCTACTTATAAACAGCGAACATTGATTTTTATGTTTCAGTAAATTTTAAATCTTTAACATTTAAAATGTTCGTGAATCTTTTAGTTAATTGTAAAATCTGTACGTGTTAGTATGACAAAATAGAGATAAAATTTAGAAAGAAAGAGAGAAGTAAATGTAGAATAAAAAAATTGAATATCTTTTTTAATCGTTGAATACACAAGTAAGCAAGGAAACTGTGGAAGAAATGTGGACTCACCGAAATAATCTTCAAACCAATGTTATGAATATTCTTTATTTACTTGTAAATCGCTAAAATGCAATACATTAGGTAATGAAAACCGGAAGACTCTCCAAGCAACGCGGGTATTTTTCTTTCACACTACTGCACTGGTGGTCCTCAATCACCAATGCGGAGGACCTTAACTAGCTATCCGAATTTTGTTGTTTTTTTTTTTTTTTTTTCATTTTGCTAGATATAGTAGATAAATTATATTAAATAAGAGTGTTCAAATAATTACCAATAGATTCGGCGATTCCGTGACTGGGATACGTATCATAAAGTGCTCGAAATGATAGTGAAATTTTTCGCAAGCCGTGCATTGGTCATAATTATTGCACGAGACGCACTTGTAATGATAGTCTGAAAGAGGTCCATCACACGACTGGCACGACATCCCAGAGGGTCTCCTCTGGTCATTAAAAAGTCCGCCTGCAAGAAAATGATGTTGATATAAAGCCTTTTTTTTGTTACATATCAAACATAATAATTTCGTTTTTATATGTAAAATAATAATTGTCCGTCCATCTGTCCATCTGCCAGTCTGTTCGTTTGTAACTTCGTTTAACGTCCGTAATTTGGTTCGAATTCACGGTAAAAAAAACAAATTCAACAACCGGGAATGGAGTTTGAACCCCGGGCCAGCAAACTCGAATCGACCGCTCTACGCATGTTGCTACGGCCGCCTCTCCGTGGACTGCCAAAAATATTATATAAATATATACTAGAGCCTTAGCAAATGCGCGAACCAATGTACCGTCATTTATAACGGGTTACAGCTAGTTTTTGAATATTTATCGAGTGATGCGATTTCTTGATGCCCAGATTTATTGGCAACGTTGTCAGATAACTGACAACTGATAACTGGCGTTGACTAGACCAGTTAACTTTGGATTATGACGTAGAGAAATCATCCGAAAATCCTGGCTGCAGAGATAAATACCTAAAATCTGCCTTAAATATAAAAATTTAGTTAAGTTGCCTTGGACAGTGTGGAAAATCTACACAACCTTGAAATTTTCAAAATATGATTTTTTTCACTTCGACTTTCATTCGAAGTTATAAAATTATTCGAACTATCACTCATTCTAAAATTTCAAAAATGAACTGAGTTATATCATAATGAAGCTTGGTATGGTCGGTGAATTTTTAAAACGAATTGCAATATTATTTGCGTTTTTTCCAAATTCCCTTTTTCAGAATTTCGGAAATGATATCTTAAAATCTATTCGGCCGATTTTGATCAAACTTTGCGCACATTTTACCAATAAAATTATATAATATATGATGTTAATTTATGTTTGATAAAATTCACCATTTACTTATTAAAAATTTTTAACTTCCATTTTTTTTTTAATAAAATGATCTCATTTGCACAAAAAATCAATTTTTTTTCAATATACTTAATTTAAAACATTAAATTATTTAAAAAGAGAATACTTAAGCTATAAACTTCACTCGGTCTCTGGCAACATGATTATTTCTAATGGCTGCGCCGTTTTGAAATTTTCAAAATATGAACCAATCTACATATTTTAAATCTATTTTAGCAATTGTATATTCTCCTTTAGTAAATAAATACTTATTTCCATTTTGACGGTAAAGAGTTCAGAAAATGACCATATCTTCAGTATCATTTCGGATTCACTGCAATTTGCAGTTACCACAACAAGTATAAATATGAAGGGACGGCGTCCGGAGAGTACGGAGGGTGGGAAAAAACTGACCACAATAGTTTTCACACTACATGGCGTGATTTTAATCACTTTTGTGAAATTTTAAGTATGTTAAATTTTAAATATGTTAAGAAATTCCCGCTTCATAACAGACGTACACCCTGTTAGAGACAAAATGATTAGATGCTATAAACAGAACCGGTTTTTCAAATGAAATTATTAAAGTTGTATTATAGAGTAGCTCTTTGGTCTTGCGTTTAGGACTCTCGCCTCATGATCCAAAGGTCACGGGTTCGAACCTCACTCCAGACCAGCAAGTTAGTCCTATATTCATAGGACAAGCGTTTAGTTTGAAAAAAGTAAGAATATTGATGTGATACGTATTCCGTGTTCGCATTTCACTTTTTTTAAAAATAAAAATAAAAAATAAAAATAAAACCCCTTTTTATTATTGAGAGCTCATTGAGTAAATCAAATTTTTTAAAAATTCAGTGTACGTACGTAATATTAATTTATGTAGTATCGAAATTTCTCATCTGTCATAATGCCCAGGTATTTTTCACTCCGAATTGATTGGATTTTAATAAGTTTTTAACTAGTTTTTACACCACAATTTACACATTTCAAATCGCACACTTCAAATTTTAAATTAAGTGTGATTCTTTCACGATGTGAAAGTATTGGCCGATATTTTTGTTGATGTAGACAAAAAGAAATAATCGACCGAGAGAACGAAGAAAAGTTTGTACACTGAAACAACCCCCCCCCCCCCGCCATGGATTTGAATATTTTGTAGTAGTACACTTTTCAAGAAGTACTTATTGTAGGTCATTGTAGTAATTACAATTTTGTAGTACTACAATTACTTCAGTTCATGTAGTTTATTGAAGTAGTTGAAGTTTGTAATATTTCAGTACCTACTACAAATGTAGCACACACTTTATAGTCTTCAAACTGGTGAACGTGGGCGTGTCATCATTTTGAAATGCAGTTTTTCTCTTCGCTACCCTACACAGCATGGATAGACTCAACCATTTACATAGGAATCCCTTAAATTTTCGAATATCTTGCAAGCAGAAAGATTGCTTGTGATGCGTCATGTCGTATAGACGTACCACTATAACTTGGCGTGCGAGGGAGGGCGTCCCTATCGCGTAACAGCAGTTGTCAGGGTGTAAATTTATTACACAATACATAATGTACAGAATGTCCGGTGACCGGTGTTGTATTAAATACAGAAATTTGGTCGGGCAGCACTAAAGAAACCGTGCAGTAATGGCGGCCGTTCTATCTGTCAAACTGTTAGACGGTAATATCGGTCAATTATTCGCTTTTCAGCTTCGAAAAACTTTAATACTTCATTGGCAATTGTTCTTGCACCATCCCGGACTGTTTAGGATGTTTTGGACATAATAATTCAGTGTATATTGGTAATCAACATGTCACAGTTCCCGACCAAACACAAAATTGAACTAAATGACAGGGCAAGGGGTTACCGCCGGGTGTGGGCGGGGCGGGTTTTAGTTCAAAATTTGCCGCACGCCAAGTTACGTTGGGCAAGCAATAGGTCCGAGCATCCATCACCCGCTGGACCAACCAAGCGGAAAATACAATTACAATAAGTACAAAAATGGGGGTGTTTAGTTAACTGAGCGGAAGTTCATGCAGATTACTGTCCTCAGTCACGAGGGACCATCGTGTAGATAATGATTATGATGTATAAAAAACCTATTTATCATTCGTATCATTTAAATACTAATTATTCAATCGATAAGAAATCAGCCTAGTTGATAAAGACCGATATATATTTTAATGTGATTATCTCAAATTAAATATAAAGTTGACCGTACGCTTTATTAAATCTATGGAAATGGTTCGAATTAATTTTTTGAGATATCCATCTTCCTTTGTCGTATAATAACAGTCGTATAATCCCATTTCATTGCTTGATATCACTTTGTGGTCCAGCCTTACTTATTCGTTAATCTCAGAGTAATAATTACGAGTTTTTCGTAAATGCCTACAGTATATATGTGTTGCTGTATATTACTCCCAAATAGGTGCATGTTATATAACACTCGATTTTACGTTCTGTGTTATTCCTGACTGTATGTTGTGTGCTCTACATCACTTTCAGCTGTATACATGCTTGTGTTACTCCCTCTGTTAATGTGCCGAAAATGTTGAATACGTTTCTGATTGAAATTTCAGCAAGGTCTTAATAATTATATTTGACACGTGATGAATTTAAAATTTAAAATTTTATATCATTTTAATTTTTTACAATAATGAAATCTAATGCGTATTTCGAGGATATATATTTCCAAAACTATTGATTTTTTTCCTAAAGAACAACATTTTTGACTTATAATTTAGAGATGAATCTACCTGTGAAGTATTGTGGAATAGCTTTGTTATACACGTATACTCTATAATATATACATACACCATGTATTTAAGTATGCTAGAACAGGTATGTAGGTACATATTAACCAAAATGTTTGCCTTACAAGATTACGACGGTCATGAAACAGAAGTAACAAAATAAATTAATAACGTCAATACATACCCGACATTTTTCTTTTGTGCGCAGATCTGGTCGCACAAACAAACGGTAACTTCAAATTGTAAGCATGCTTACGACTAAAGAATTTCGGAGAACTCCAAATATCATCGCGGTGTTTTCTGATACCCGATATCTGATTGATTTGGATGAGTTCTGCGAAATGCCAGCTTAGTATTGCGATAAACGTACGTCGTATCTACAAGTCCAAGATAGTACGCCTGCTCACTTGCGTTGTAACCAATGTTCGGAGATAAGCTGACGAATTAAAGATTGTATAAACTTCTTCAATAATAGCAAAAAAATTGATTACAAATACATTCAATACATCTTTCATCTATTTTTTTACCCCAATTAAGTCAATTTTATTTCAAATTATAATTCAACTTCAATACACTTTTTTGTTATTTTATAGTAAAATTAAATCATAGCTACAAAAACTTATTTTTCCATAACACGTAAATCATTCGTGTTTACAGCTAATTCTGATTGCGAGTTAGTAAATCTCACTGATAGTCATTTTAGCTTACTAAATAGAGTTATCGATTACAAATTTAGTTTCATTGATGAACATAAGAGAGCTCAAAGTTTGGTAGAGTCACACAGACGAATATTATGCTGGAAAATGTGTGTCCTATAAATACGGTAATAACGCCAAAGTTGCACCCCATTAGCAATACAAAAACTGTCAAAGATACAAAGCTGATGCACTTGTAGCAGCAGATTAGGCGGTTTTAGCACATGCAGAGTATTCAGAGTATCGTAACTCTATGGAATCGAAAAAAATCGAGTTGCATCCCATCAGCAACACTACCAATAGTCCTAGTCATAGGCTATTTGGGAACTGGCAATTCCATCAGCCATAGCAGATATGAGAGGATGAACGGCGAGTCTCCGGCGACATTAAACCGCAATCCCCTAGCTAAGGGGCGAAAAATCCCGGCAGGAAAACCCTAACCCTCCTGGTAGGGTGGTTGACTTGAGGCTAACAACCTAATCCGAGAAAAAATCACCTATTACGAAAAATCAGAGAAGCCTCGGACAAATAGGAGACTTCTGGATTCAGCCAAGGCGCACCCTGGGCTGTGTAGCTTATAATGATGAACGCGAGAGTTTTCTCCAGCGTGGAATTAACGGAATATAAATTTAGTTTTATCTCTTTCTTTTAAAAATTGTACAAACTTGACTTACGCGGGATTCGAAACACTCCGAAGGTATTTAATTTCTTTTTCTAATAAATATAATATTTTCTTCGAAGCATTTGCAAAATATTTTTAATGGCTTACGAACAAGTCTATTTAATTTTTCTTCATTATCGTTCTGTGCGGCTCAGTAGATAAGGGTATTTATAACCGGTTTTCGGTTAACCAGTTTATAGGTCAATGTGGTTATATTCCAGTATCGAATTACCGGGAAAACTATTTATAATTTACCGTTAATAAAATAAAATATGTTTTTTAATTTTCAAGAAAATCATCTCATAATTAATTATCTTCGTAAATTTGAATGAAAAATTTACAATTAGCAATTCCTTATATAACAACTATTCAGTATAGTACTCAAATACGATCCAGCCTAAATAATGACACTAAATAAATAATGTTTTTTTTGTGTACCATGTTTTTTTTTAAATTTCATATCTCAATCATAAAAATGATTATTTAATACCTTCATAGTGAAGGTAAACCACTATAACCTTCAAATTTAACAAATTTTCTGGTAACGCCATTTCTCAACAGTTTAGCAAAGCCTACATTAGACTGGCCAAACCATGGAATTAGGTACTTCAGCTACATTATTCTTCTTCTTCTAGGGCCCCGATCCGCGGCAAACTTTCCCTGAATTATGAGACACAAGATCTTTTTTATATATGTTTATTTTATATAAAAAATATTTTTCTGGATTTCACATCATAAATATCTTTTTAACTATTACTATAACCATAAAATTGCATGAACAGTCTTTTCATGCAATCTTATCATACAATATAAAAAAATATTATATAAATCTTTAGTAAGTAACTTTTTGTCACGCTTGAGGAACTACTACTTTCCCGACAATTGTTCTCCCATCTGGACTTTCCCATTTCTTCTTTAGAAGGCTGTCTTCAACTTCCAGATACTCCTATTGATTCCATATGCGAATTATTTTGTCAGTAGTTACTACGTATGAATGAAAGCCAAAATCTTGGTCTCAATTTCACTCAAGATATGAGAATACAAACTGAACATAATATTGGAACATTACTCTACAATGGAATGCTGTGGTATTTTTTTATTATTATCTTCAACATGGAATGCGTGTTAATCAATCTTACTATTTTCAAAGTAAGAGATGAGATTGACTTGCAGAAGCCCTGGGATGAGGTTCAAAATCCATCACTGTATCTATAGTTGACTGTTTAAACCACTAAAAAAAGGATAAATGAAAATATCAGCAAGTGTTTTTTTTATTTTTATTTAGAATGTTAAATGATTTAGCAATTACAAATTTAAAAATGATAAAATAATGTACAATCTTATTTCTCGCCTGTTCTGAAAATAATACTACTATTATCCAAAAACTCAAAAATACAATGAGAACATACTTATATATTTACGCCCGCGTAATGTTTTTATTTTAATATTTGAAACCAAGTAGAATCTATGAAATGTCTTTTTCTTTTAAAATAAAATAATTTTTCTTTAAAAAAAAAAAAAATTGTTTTTACAGCGGCAATTTAAAAAAATATATATTTGAGTTTGCTATAACTCGTCGAACGTTCATTGTTATAAAATAGCAAAGAAATCCTTATTTCTTGGACACTGCATACGTTTAGTTTTTGAGAATAGGCAAGATTTCTAGTCACGAATAAAATAAAGTATAAAAATATTTAACTGTTTTTAAAGCAGTTTATAAGTTAAAAAGCAACCCCACAAAAAGCAGTAAAAAGTACATTATAAAAAAACCTGGAAATATAAATATTATCCACATAAAAGTTTTAAAACTCTAATGAATATTCATAAGTATAAATAATTATATAAGAATAAAAAAAATGAATACACATAGTAAATTATCAAAACAAATAATTCTCTATTCTCCGTCCGTCCGTCACAAATGCTACAGATGGTGTAGTTTTCTCGCTAATACAAATATATACTAACTACGATTTCGCGATAATTTGATGTGTTATGAAAGTTTGTGCTATGAAAGTTAAGAAAACTGAAACAATTAAGTACAATTGGAGCAATTAGAGATCGTAAGTCATTTGGATTAAAAGAAACTGTGATTTCTTTCATATTGTGATGTGTGTAAATGTAATGATTTCGCAACATTTTGTTGTTGTGAAAAATAAAATGATTTTGGTATTTTGTACAGAATCGAAGCAAAAAGAAGTCTGTAATATTCGACGGGTTGTAGCTAGTTTGTATAAGAATCACACCACTTCTGGCAGCCCTAGCAAGTCTTGGCCGCCACGAGCATGTTGATCCATTGATTTATATTGCGGATCAGTTCCTCCTTATATAACCAAACAAAGTATCTTGTTTTTTTTTTAATATTATTAATATAAACTATTAGCACGAAGAAATTCTGGTGATTTCCCATTTAGACTAGGCCTGGTCTAGAGAAACCACCTAACGTTGTAATGTATTTTCTACGGTTTAAATATGTGTAATATAAACAGTATAAAAACAAAATACAAATTGACTAAATTAGAAAATAGATATATAAAACATAGAAAAATAGAAACAAAGTTGCACTGACATAAAAAAAAAGAATTCACCGTGAAAGATATCAAGCCAATCTGTTATATAAGCACTAAAATAATTAATCCTTTTGATTACTCAGCCATTCATCTTTTTTTTAATAAGTAGGTAATTATATTTGCTTTGTGCTGAAATCTAAAATGTTGTAAAGTTTGGATGTTAACTAAAGGAATTGCTTGTCCAAATATAGTCTTCATGTGTGCAAATTGTATTTTAATTTGTGAGGTGGTTCTAGTCGTGCAATGGTATGTTGTCGTAATGATAATGCAATGAAGTGTCATTGAGATAAGGAATAATTGCTGTTCCACAGTAATATCGGTGAATTTTAAGTAAATTGAGAGATTTAAGGAGTCGCTTTATCGGGTGTTGATTTCTGAGCTTTGATGATAGAAATGTTACATTATTTCTCGTAGCACTTCCCCATCCTATTATTCATAGCCCAGTAAAGATTGTCACAAGGCGTAGTAGACCATTTTCAATGAACCCTCCTAATTCCGAAGGTTACGCAAATTATTTAAATAGTTATTAGTTTTTACTAAGTAGTTTACCCGAGCAGCATGTTCTTTTGTAAGTGTTTATTGTTATAGCCAAAATTTTTATTACAATAACAAATCAATACCATTTTCCTCCAAAAAAAACCCTCCCCACTACATGACCCAACTTCCTATCGGAATATGCTAACGACACACAGTATTTGGGTTAGTTATTAATTACACCCGACGATGAGAGGAACTGTTCGTCTCGAAATTATAATAGTGACAAAATAATCCGAGAGTAGCACATTCTTTATTTAGTGTTAGCCCAAATTTTATTTATTACCTAATTACCTTACTAACCATCACATATTTTCCTCGCGGGGATAGGCGAAAAGAAAATAACGCCACGCTACTCTGTCCAAACACAACTCTCACCATATCCACATTTGTGTGTCTTCGCATGTAAGCTCGTCGTCGTCGTCGTCAACACATGCATTCATTCACTCGGCCGAAAGTTTTGTATTTTCCATTTTACATTCTTTACTTATTTGTTCATTCTTTAGAAATAATTCTTAGAAACAATATATTATAGTAGAGAGCAAACACGTCAGTTTTCGGCAAGTGCTTGACATACAGTGCGCATGTGCAATATGTGGACAGTTAGAATGACCAGCATTAAAGAATAAAAGTTATAATACAAATGTAAATTATAAAACATGTATTATTATTATTATATGAGTGACCCGAATAATAAGTAATGTAATATAAAATTACTATACGTTAAAGATTATCTACATGTATTTTAAAACTCGCTACTTTATACTCGTATGATTTCGACATTTTACTATAGTGTCTCGAAAATGGAAGGGTACGCATTACTTGATGCGTTTTTAGAGGTCATAATATAGATTATAAAAAAAATAGCTGCACCGTGCTCAAACACCCCTAGTTAGTTAACATTGCATCTAATTGAACAGCGTACGTCCTGTCGGTAATAAGGTTATTGCACTCTGGACAATAGTTCCTATGAAGTGCGCACGCTGCACAAAAGTCGTGTTGACATAGGAAGACAACTATTTTCTGATAATTTTCACAGCGATTGCAGTAGCGCTGAGCAAACTTCAGTTCGCTTCCTATATTCGGGACATTCGCGACCTGAGCGTTCAAATCACGACTGCCGACGTTGCCTATAGTCCGTTGTTCCGGAGAAGATTGAACAACTTGGACATCGACAGTACAGAGAATCGTGGGGGCCCCAGGGCGACCGTCTGCGTTTTGAAGATGTGGGTTGTTTCTTAAAGCCTCCTCCATGGTTCCGGCAACAGCGTGGCGAATGCGATCCGTAGTGGACACACCACGACACTCTCCTGCAAGACTACGGTGCGGTACCTCATTATTGTCTGCCGTCACTGGACGTTCTGGAAAAAAAACTCATTACACTTTCACCTTATTTTAGTTGCCTGCACATCATAATATAAAAAAAACTTTTTTCCTTCCATATATTTATAACCAATGACCAGTGTGCTGTTAATTCTTTAAAATTTGCTGCAATTAAATAGATTTTCTATGAAATTAATAGGAAAACAATACACCAACAGAGTATGAAATTGTACAGAGATGAACTAAACCTCCTTTTTAGGCGAGGGGATTTGGTCACAGTGGAAGTATGTCTCCCCTCGCGAATACTTTCTAAAATACATTTATAATTCAGTTAAAGTATTTATTATTGTATAATTAAATCCGCTAGTAAACAAAACACCCTCTCCACTCGCTGTTAAATTAAATTACTATATTCAGTGGAAAATTTGTAATTGACATAATTTTAAACCATTATTTTATATTTGTTACGATGTTGATTTGCTGTTTATTTTTCCCAAAATAAAATAAATAAGTATTTATTACAAATGTAGGTTTTTAAATTTTATACAATTTTATTCTGAACATACTAATAGTATTCTGCCTAATTTTTTTTGTGGCAATTAATAATAAGTTTCATTTTGTTACATGAATTTGGAAGGGTAAAAAATTCTTATAAAAAACCCTCGAAAGTATTTTGTAGTAAAGCGTAATTTATTCACTACGATACTATACTTTTGAAGAGTATTTGATTTTACCTTTTCATAATTATTTCGAAATTAACAGGCTTCTAGTAATTTATTTAAACATACGTCAAACATATTGGAACCAGCTGCGGAACGAGATCGTGTACCAAGAAATTTATGTTAGTTAATGTCTATATATTTTATGTCTGTGAATACATTTAGCGCGATTTTTGCACATACGATTTGGAAACAATACCATCCACGAAAACAGAACTTGTACCTGATTCTTAATTTAAATAAAAATATGTTTTGTTTAAAGCCACTTTATTGACACATTACATAATGTTAACTAGTTTTGGTCGGTTCTTCAGGATATGGCAGTAAAATATAAACTAATTTAAACTAAAAAGTACAGACGTTACATCTTTTTTTGCTTTTTACTCCCTTTATATTAACTCGTGGCGTCTGTTTGCTTGCTGGCCGGCTTGCCGTCGAAAAAACTTTGGATCGATTTTTGACCCTTTTTCTGTGACCTGAAACTTTGCAAGCAGACTCGTGGCGACGATCAAGAAGATCTATCAAATTTTCATTAAAAAAGATAATAATTGTAGTATAATTTCGAATTTTTAGAAATTTTAATGGTTTTTTCAAATGCTTTTAGAATTTAATCTTCAAAGTATGAAGTTTCTTATCAAAGCTTAAAACATCTGAATTTTAGAAATATATTAAATTACTGTAAGAGTGTTATATTATATGTTTCAAATCGTCTTTAATTGTTGTTATATTTTACAAAGAAAGGAAGTATAATGAAAACTTGGTTTTTATAGGTTACTTTTTTTTACTTATTATTCTTCATTTCATTTTATTATTTTTAAGTATTAATGCTAAAAATGGTACCTATAAATAAAATATACCGCACATCAAGGGATCTACACATAAAATCAGTAAATATTTAAACGAACCAACCGAAAGACCGAAACCAAAAAGTTTTGGTCATCTCTAGCACATCGCGATATGACAGAAGATTATAAGATCGATTTTGACGGAACATCAACGGTTGCTAGCCTAAATAATGATACAAAAAGGATCTATAGAGAAAGAATTGTAATATCCAAAAGACCTGACAGCCTAAACAATAGAAACGACCCCATTAGATTAACCTGTTGGGTGTCCAGGTGTTCCTGGCTCAATATATTAGATAAACCCAAATTTTCTCAAAAATAATTCTTCATTAACAAATACACCCATTAAAAATCAATCGTGACCGAATATTTTCTTAACCTTCCACCTGCAGGCAGAATTACGGGAAGGCGCACAATGGGGCACAAAGTGCGACCTAATTAGGTCTTCTATACTATCTTTACTATATATACTATAATATTATAAAGAGAAAAGATTTGATTGTATGTTTGAATTCAATAGACTCCAAAACTACTGGACCGATGTGAAAAATTCTTTCACATTTAGAATCCTACATTATTCCTGATGAACATAGGTTATAGAATTTTTTCAAAAAAGTTATAAATCCGTATGAAAACTTCGATAATGTAACCTAACGTGTGAAAAAAAAATATTTAAAAAAACCTAATGTCGCGTACGCTGTGGAAATTATTGACAATAGAGCAAAATAATGAACTACAGTTTTATAGAGGACATCAATGTCTACAAAAAAGTCCGTAATAACATATGTTTAACTATCATAGTTATGTCACAATAACTATTTTTTATGTTAAAATATGTAACGCCGCGCCAGTACAAACTAGGGCCACATTATTCGTACCTGGGTATTAATATTTATCCAAATAAATCACATTTTATCGCAAAAACGGCTGAACAAGTGGCCCAAAACCCACGTAAAACTACTTTGCTGGCTTTCTTTGAGGTCTGTCATGAAGATGAATTCGCGAAGACACTTCTATACCACGAAATCCCGCAATACTACACATGGGCCAATAATAAATTCACGAGAAGGAGGCGTGGTGAGGACGTAGTTGGCCATCCAGGCATAAAAAAAGATGCCGCTTAATGAAGAGTCTACGGCATACATCATTCTCAGAGTGTTTTTATCTTAGGATGTTGCTGCATCACGTACGCGGTCCAACTTCATTCGAGTACTTAAAAATCGTTAACGGGAGTTCTCAAAGAGACCTATTAAGCAGTTTTCCGTGACAGAGGTTTGCTACAAAACGATGAATAACAAAACGAAAATACTCTGAGAGAAGCATCGCTTTCGCAATGTCCAGTACAACTTTTATTTTGTCAGCCATCAGAACCATTGAAATTATGGGACAATTTCAAAAACGATTTATGTGAACATATTAGACACAGAGTCAGGAAGAAAAATCAAGACTTCGCCTTATCATACAGTGAGGACATTTATAACAAAGGTTTGATACAAATAGAAAATAAACCATTACAATGCGATTATCACGAAAGGAAGCGACTGGGACACAGTTAATACACAAGCGAACAATGACATAAATACGCTAAAATTATGGTTTGACAACAACTTACTCTCCTTAAATTCCGACAAAACTTACTTTATTCCTTTTTCAATAAAAAAACCGACAATCCCTTCAAATTTACAAATTATTGTACATGACACCAACTGCAAAAAAACTAACTGCAATAACAAATGCTCAACCCTAGAATCTAAAAGAGAACTAAAATACCTTGGTGTAATAATAGACCAACACCTAAAATGGCACAGCCACATTAGCGAGTTGGTCAAAAGAATAAGGAAATGCATATATATGTTCATAAGATTGCGTAACACACTAACCATAGATAATTTAAAAATGGTTTATTACGCTTCTGTCCATGCACTACTCCAATATGGAATCATTGGATGGGGAGGGGCGTATAATAACATCATAAACACAGTGAAAGTAATCCAAAGATCAATTATAAAAGTAATATTAAAAAAAAAGAAAAACCTTCTCTACACAATTACTTTTCTCTAAATTCCAAGTTCCAAAATTAGAGAATGTTTACAAAAAAAGGCCAATTATACAACTAATTAAAGAAAACATATCTGCTAAATTTGAAAAAAACACATCATTAAGATTAAAAAATTATTTTAAAATCCCAAAATATAATACCAAACTGTGTCAACAAAACTATATATACTTGGGCATAAAAAACTTCAATTACCTACCTACAGATATTAAGAAAATCGATGACTTACAACAATTAAAGAAAAAAATAAACCAACACTTTAGATCGATACAATTTGACAATGCATATCAAGACATATAGCTAAGGAACTAATAAGCCAAATCCAAAATAAACTAATAAAGTGTAAGCCCCTCACCAAGCACATGAGCAAGTCTCATTTTTTGAGAGGCAAAGCAATAAAATAAAATGTATCTAAGTAGATTGTAATAGACAAATGTATTATGATTTAAATGTAGTTTTAATATTAAATAAAAAAAATAAAAAACAAAATAAAAAAATTAAATGATAAAAGCTTAAGTGATTTTGGATTACCTTCTTCAGTTCGTACAGAAAACAATGGCACATAACTATAATACAAATGATTTGACCGCTTTTGTCAATGAAAACCTGCCAAAATTAGTCTCAGATCAAAGACATGCTTTTGAGACTATAGTCGATAGCGTGAATAATAACAAAATAATTTTTTTTTTGGATGCGCCAGGTGGCACTGGAAAGACGTTTCTTGCAAATTTGATACTTGCTAAGATAAGACAATCAGGGAGGATAGCGATAGCAGTTGATTCGTCAGGAATTGCTGCAACTCTCTTAAATGATGGAAAAACTGCTCATTCTAGTTTTCAACTTCCGCTATCTGTAAATCTTGAGCAACAATATACATGTTCTATCCGCAAAAATGGGCCTCTTGGTAAATTACTACAAGACGCCTCATTGATTATGTAGGATGAATGCACCATGAGCGATAGAGCACATATAGAGGCCGTGGACAGAACATGAAAAGATCTTAGAAACTCCTCTACTCTTATGGGCGAGATTATTTTTGTATTTGCTGGAGATTTCCGACAGACTCTTCCCGTCATTAACAGAAGTATGCGAGCAGATATCACCAAAGCATGCTTGAAATCGTCTCCCTTATGGACTTCTATTGATAATTTAAAATTACGGATGAATATGAGAGCTCATTTTCATGGAATCACAGATAGTAATTTCCCACAACAACTGTTAATACTTGGGGAAGGAATTTTTCCCACTCCGAATATAAGCAGAAATTGTGACATCCTCCTAGATGAGTCTCTAGGCCAAGTTTTAATAGATGCAGTATACCCTGACATCGAGAACTTACACGAAAAGGACTTTCATTGGTTGTGTTCTAGGGCAATAGTGTCACCTAGGAATGATGCTGTCAACAAAATAAACAATCCGAGTATTCAAAAAGTCCCCGGCCAAATAAAAAACTACAAATCAATCGACACCGTGACTAATATCGTAGACGCAGTACATTATCCACAGGAATTTTTAAATTCACTAAACCCTTCTGGACTGCCACCACACGAATTGACGTTAAAAATCGGAAATCCAATCATGCTTTTGAGAAATTTAAGCCCCCCGAGCATGTGCAATGGGACAAGGCTGCTTATCAAGGAATTGAGGGACAATTTAATTGTAGCGACCATTATCACCGGCCCAGCAGCTGGTCAACTAGCTCAAATACCGAGGATACCGATCATCCCAACTGATCTGCCAATCCCATTTAAACGGCTTCAATTTCCGGTAAAAACATCGTTCGCGTTAACTATTAATAAGTCCCAAGCCTTAGAATTAGTAGGGAATGTTTTACTCACGGCCAATTGTATGTTGGCCTATCGCGGGTCGGAGCTCCTGAAAAACAATTTGTTTTGCTGCCACAAAATATAACAACATCAAATATCGTTTACAGGGAAGCTCTGACCTAATAAATTTAATGGTTTATGTTTTGTATGATCTTTTTACAAACATTTGAAATAAATATAAAATAATCAAATATTAAAAAATAACAAAAGAAATAAAAAATAATAACGAAAAAATTCATTTAAATAATAATATCCAAACTTTCTTTATAATGTACTCTTTTTTAGTAACCTCCGACGCAAAAAGAAGGGTGTATGTGTGTGTGTAGGTGTATGTGTGTGTTTATAATTTTTGAAACTTTTGTTAAATACCCGTGCGAAGCCGGGGTGGGCCGCTAGTATTATATATATAGTATAATTATACGAATTGAAATTTGTCCTGAACTATCGACCTCGAACAACCTGTTTTAACGATGGTTTAAGAGTGACACTTCAACGTCACCACACCCTGAAGATGAGTAGTACGATCTCAAATGTCAGGAGTACAACGGTTCTTCTCAGGACCAACTGGCGAGGGATAACTAAATCAATTTACCTTCTACAAATTGTGTATGTTATGATAAGTTTGTATAAAATTCTTACAAACGCCCAATAGGACGTTGGTAATAATAATAAATAAGTAAATATATTAATTAAATACAAGTTGAGTTTAATTATTTTAATTTTACTTGTATATTTTTTTTACATTTTTTTTTGTTTAGGACTACAAAACTCTAAACAGAGATATGATAGATCAAATTAAAATAAAAGTCAATCACTGATGAATAATCAAATAATCTTATCCGATAGTCTAATTATAAAGTTTTCTGGATTGTGTCTTCTGGGGTATTATGCCGTGTTATTACGACCTTTCTAGCCGATGTTTCGGAACCCATTGCAGGGTCCATCAACAGGGTTTACGTGTTATTGTGAGTGTTGGTGTTGTAGTTAATTATTGGCTTGCAATACCGTGGCGAAAGTAGTAATACCCCAGAAGACATAAACCAGAAGATTCTGAGTGGCCGTGAAAACCTAAGAACATTCTTAATTTTAAAGTTGTTCCCTGTCTCCCAATGTAACCACTATTCCTGCCTCCCACTCTTTAACTAATGTCTGAGATCATTGAAATCCCGAACGTCCTTGGATAAGAGGTTGCAAGATGACGATCAAAAATACTGTAAAACCTTACCATTATTTTGGGGGCTCTCTTTAATAGCACGATTGCAGACGTGGCAGAAAGATAACATAGAAGCGCAGTCAAGGCACGCACTGTGGCCGCACGGGAAAGTCACGGTTTCCTTCTGGGACAGACAGAGGCAGCAGCGGCTGCCGGCATCCTCATCAAAAGACTGACCGCTCCTCGCTACCACATTGCCCTGGTGGGGAGCCAGGTGGCTGTCCGTAGGTCGGTGCTCTGTAAAATAAAATACCACTGACAACATTTTTGGAGGAGAGTGATTAGCACGGACTTAATGATAGAATGAAAACTGCAACTAAGGCGAAATCTGGTGTGGAAAAGAAGCCATTTTTTAAACTTATTAAGTTTAAACTTATTTACAATTTGTTACTTATTTATGTTCACTACGCTACCGGTTTCGACACATCCGTGTCATTAATGATCGTTATTTAAACTAAACTAAAATGTGCAAGTACTGTATTAGGTGTTTTTATGCGGTGGCGGTGATTTGGGGGGTGGAAGGGGCGACGGAGGGACCATCGTTAAATAATAGTGACGGGGGGCTATAATTTTGTTGATAATGTTGATAATTGATTTTAATTTTTTGTTAATTTCTAAAGCAGATAATTTGAAAATTTTGTTGACATTAGTATATTTAAACGTAGATTTATCTTTTTTGAAAGGGTGGCCAGTTTCTAACAATAGTTAGAAATTCAGAATAATTGTTATTTATCAAACAAAGTTCATGGTCTCTTATGCTGGTTTTAAAATTTTTCGTGATCTTTCCTACATATTGTGCATCACAATCATTGCATTCTAATGTGTGGATACCGCTTATTCCATTTATGTTAAGAGTCTTTGTTGTTCATTAAATTTTTAATTTTAGAAGTGGTGTAAAATGCTGGAGAATTTTTCCAGCATTTAAAAAAAAATTAAAACTAGGATGAGGGAACATGAGCTTTGTTTAAGAAATAAAAATTATTGTGAATTTTCAATCCATTGTTAGAAATTGTCCACACTTTAAAAAAAGACAAATCTACCTTTAAATACACTAATGTCAAAATTTTTTTCAAATTGTCGGTGTTGGAAACATAAGAAATAGCCCCTTGTAAGTCACCATTATTAATAATGTTCCCTCCCTCGCCCCTCCCATCACGCAGATCACCCCCACCACCTAAAAAACCTAATAAGTACTTACACATTTTATTTTATTTTAAGTAACGCTCGTAAATGACACAGACATGTCGAAACCGGTAGCGTAGTAATTATAAATAAGTAACAAATTGTACATAAGTTAAAACTCGTCAAAAAAATGTCTGAAAGAAAAAGTTACATGTAAATACCCAATAAATACAAAAAAATGGAAAAGAAGCGATTTGTATCGAGGAAAGTTGCGTCCGGACTTGGTATGTCTATCTTATTTGTTTGATTCACTTTTGGCCCTCCACCTTTATATATTCCCTCTGATCATCAATTCTAAAAGTAATCCCTTTTTCTTATAGCAGAATGCCTTTGTTTTGTACGGAGTAAGAATAGAGGCACGCGTTCAATTAAAATTCAATGAAATACGCGGCATATAACGCCATAGCACAACTTCAACCAACACCATATAATAAAAGTGTCCTACGCAGCATACATCGCATAATACGTAGCATACAATATCACATCACGATATCAACCAGTACCATATAACGAAGGCATCGAGCGTAATTCTGTTTTTTTCCATCCTGAGTCAATATTTCGACTCTTTACGATGCTTTAAAAAATATATGAACTTTTGACAAGCCGAACATTTAAAATCAGATTGACGGTTTTTCCATATTTTGGTCAGCGTAAACAGAGCAGTATTTGACTATATCAATGAGGGTTCAATAGTGAACCCTTGAACCCTTCAGACGTGAGATTCCATATAGATAAAATCCCTGAAGCCTTCGTATTCACCACAAACATTTATGGTATAAAATTAAGGTGTACTAGGTTCTCGGTTTATCATACCATTGTAAGTAGGTAGCGGTACATCATTCTGAGCTCTGGCGAAGTGAGTCGGCTTGTTGCAGATGTGGCAGATGGATAACCAGGAGGCGCATTCCGGACAAGCTCTGTGGCCGCACTGGAAAATTGTGCTGCTCTTCCTCATGGCGCAGATGAGACAGAGCTCTCCAGATTCGCCAGAAGGCATTCCCCTACTCACTGCCACAGTATTGTCGTAACGAACAACATTCATTTCTGAAAAATTAAGTGTATACATTGGTACTGTACTGACTTACAACGAAAAATGTCATATACAGGATGCACTAAGAGATACTTTTTTGGAATGTACATAATTTTTATATTGCTGACTACTTGAAGATGAATTGTAAAATTTTATTTTTGTAAAATTAAAAGATTAAATAAACCCTTCTTTCATTTAAATCAATTTGATTCACAAATCTAATCCAATTACCCAAAGGGATGTATTCAGCTACGTACAGCTTGGATGATGCCTGTATTATATTGTATACAATAAATTAATAGAAAACACCAATATGCTTACACGATCAATAATTCATTATAATAATACAATAAATAAAACTTCTAGAGTTAAGAAAGTGAAGTGCAAATGCACTAAACAATAGCAATATCAGTGGTCGCTTGTGGTTACAAAACACGGTGTTTCCCAACCAAAAATGAGGTACTTATATTAACAGTTTTAAAAAAATACTAAGAAAAATATTGAGCCTCAAATAAAAAAATGAACACTTGCAAAACAAAATTTAACCCAAAAAATTAATTCATTTCAGTTTATTGGTTACGAAAAATTTTAATAGCTTACAGCTTTTTTGTAACTAACAGAAATACATAATATCTATGTATATTTGTTACGTTAGAAAAATAAATATTCAAAATGCTCAAAAGAAATGAAAAAGTGGTCGACGTAGTCAAAAGACCTGGAAGAGGCAGAAAAGCCCGGGAACTGGAGAAGAAAGACGATAAAGAAAGAGTAAATAATGAGTCATTCTAGTAAAAAAACTATGATTACTTGAAAATACATGTGAAAACACCTGTGAAAAATGTTAAACTCACCTTGTAAGTTGAGATTGTGCGCAATATATTCATCTGTTCCTGGCGGAAGTCGGTAATTATTATTTTCCACGAAGTTAGGACGACGGTACGGAACAGCAGCCTGATCACTAATAGCTTGTTGCGGAGCTAGAATAGGCATAAGAATTAGACAACTCATGTAATATCTTGAAGACACCCGTGAAATATTAACATAAAACTCACTTTGTGAGTTGAAATTGGGAGTTCTAGATTCATTAGTTGCTTGCGCAAGTCGGTAATCATTATTTTCCAAGACGTTAGGACGAAAGTACGTAACAGTTTCCTGATTACTAATGGCTTGTTGTCGAGCTAGAATGGGTACAGAATTAGATGATTTATTTAATCTAGAAGAAATTTATGAAATGTTAACATAAAACTCACTTTGTGGGTTGAAATTGTGAGTTCTAGATTCATTAGTTGCTTGCGCAAGTCGGTAATCATTATTTTCCAAGACGTTAGGACGAAGGTACTGAATAGTTTCCTGATTACTAATGGCTTGTTGTCGAGCTAGAATGGGTAAAGAATTAGATGATTTATGTAATCACTAGAAGAAATTTATGAAATGTTAACATTAAACTCACTTTGTGGGTTGAAATTGTGAGTTCTAGATTCATTAGTTGCTTGCGCAAGTCGGTAATTATTATTTTCCACGACGTTAGGACGAAGGTACGGAACAGCTTCCAGATCACTAATGGCTTGTTGTAGAGCTAGAATAGGCATAATAATTAAACGATTTATGATTAGTAATCCATTAACTGATTTTATTTTTTGGACATGTTGATATTTAACATCAACACCGATTACAAATTTATTAACGATAATGTGATCTTTTAAATGGCCGCCTGCGAATGTCTCAAACAGCGCCACTTTGGACGAAATTTTCTATCACATTTTTGCACATCTGATATCCTATTTCACCAATAATAGCTCCAATGTTGTGCTTAAATAATAACAACAAAAATAATCATCGATGGAAAAACAATTAAAGAAGCAACCGATATAAAATACTAGAGATTAATCATAGACCATTAAGCAAACTTTTCATTAAAGACAAAATATGTAACAATAATATAGCAGTACGGATTTTATTCTTGGAAAGAATTCGAGGTTACATTTATCAAAACAGAATCTTATAAAAATATATATCGCATAAAAATAGTCCCTCGAATCAACTGCTGCAGGAGTACACCGTAACGAAATGGTAAAAGGGATTGCATGCAGAATCCTTCGTAATACGTCAATGATCGAAACATACAATAAGAAACGATACAATAAGATCGAAACCTCTGTAACCTTCTAGAATACTCTACAATTATCTACAATCTTTGGGAGATAACAAGAATAGGGTAGGAGCGACGGAAACCTTCTACTAAATACTAGAATAATCTAGAAGGTTCGATAATCCAGTTTTTTGCTGCGGCTGCCACGAAGTCTCGTTTTGACAGATCGTTCTGTGCGAAGTGCAACGCGGATGACGGCCAGTTATGCCCAGTCATAAAATTATTAAATATACGAAATATTCGGGCGAATAATTCTCCAAATGGCAAATAAATAGAGTTTTATACAGCGATAATAAAGTGACATATATGAGTGATATAGTATGAAACAAAGAATAGCGTTAAGTTTAATATGTGTTGAGTTGAGTAATTAAAATAATGAATTAATCATTAATTAATAAATCGCTAATTAATATTCAGTGTTTTTATTTGCCTCTCATAGCCATGATACGTGACAATACTATTTCTAGATAATGAAGAAGAATTTAAAAAAAATTAAGAATACTTCTATATAAATCATTACGAAATATACTAAAGAAAATAATACACAAAAATCAAAGTAATGCTAGAATTAAGATGAATTATTCAAGTCTCACAGAGACAAAGCTATAAGTATGGGAAACTTAGCTTCGTCTCTGTGAGACTTCTAAATTTTTTATTAATAATTATCTGGGGACAAAATCCGACATACCTACATATAAAATATTGTTGTTGCTAGAATGTTTACAAGTTATGGCGCTCAGATAAATAAATAAATTTAATATAATTCTGTCTTAATGCAAAGAAAAAATTAAAAATATGAACGCGACTACTTAACAAGAATGGAATACAGAAAGAAGACAAGATTCAATCACGCACAGGGGAATTAAATTGTTTTGTAGAAATAACTAACGGGGCACTCGGGAAAAATAACAATAACAACTTTTAAGAGGAAGCTAAAAAGTATGTGATATTTATACAAATTACAAGTAGTTCTGTTTATATTAGGAAACATAAATTCTCGGATTATCTATTTAAGCCCTAGAGGGCTACCGTATCTCTTTCGACTAACACGGCGAATATTTTTTGCTTTATCTTTCTCATTATAAAGTGTAACTAGTTGTAACCCATCAAAAATGACGGAAAAATGGCTCGCTTCTTTGCTAAGCCCTATTTATAAGATCCTTTTGGCGGGTCGCGGATATGCAATGGTGGCAACATCGATAGCTTCCTGCTCTAGCACTCGCGCGGCGGTGGTTTGCGCCCACCTCCAGCCGCCTAGTTTATTTTTTAACCATGGATTCGAACGAAATTACGGAAGTTACACGAAGTTCGGTTGGAAGGACGGACAGACAACGAAATTATTATGGTTGATTGCGTGGATTAACCGTTATGTTACTACCCGGAATTTTTCACACTAGTTACTACCCAGGGTACCTGGGTACTCTACTTGGATGGACGTTCCCCATGCATTATTTTATATTGTTTATCGCAAATTGATATTGAGATAATGATCAAATAGCTTCCTTGAAGGTCACTGCTTCTCATAACGATATCTGTATCCCTTTATACCTGATTTTTATCAATTCGCTTGACATTGACTAATACATATTGACTGAATATTTCATTTATATCTTCAATTCTAGCTATCTTAGTAAAGTGCAACATGTCTCATGTGCAATTTATTTATTATATATTTATAACAGTTATAATTTATTATACGTTATATATTATTTACAGTTAAAATTTATTATATGTTAACAATATTTAAGTTTTCATCGTCTCAATTTTTTTCAAATTCACTAAAACTTTAGAAATTATAAAAATGATAATATGTAAGATAACTTTGATGTTTTCTTATTAATATTTTCATGTTAAATGAAATCAAAGATATAAATTAATTATATTATATTTTTTTGTTGATAGTGCGCTTCTCAAAAAAGATTGTTTACTCCAATTACTGCGTAACGATATGGTCTTAGATACAGAGGATTTTTTGAATAGCAAGAACGAAGATTGGATTTCAGAATGCACTGTTCAAAATGAATATTCAAATACATAACTAAATCTGATGGTAAAATTTATGCCTATCACTGAATGAGAATATCACTACCGAATGGGTACCCGGGTACCCTGGGTAGTAATCAGAGGACTAGACAAGTTTAAGGTTATATAAAATACCTTTTTAAAAAAAAACTTACATCAAAAAATATATAAATCCCTTTCAAATATCCCAAATAATGGGGATCCTGGCGGACAAAAGCATCAAGAGTTTATGAATAAAATTATTTTTACTTGAAGTCGGAAATGGATACCCGGGTAGTAACATAAGGGTTAACCCAGTCGCCAGCAGGATATTGGAAGGGACAACTCTATCATTCTGGTAAAAAATGTCCTTAGGTTTTCACGGCCGTTCAGAATCTCCTGTGTATAGTTTTCTGGGATATTCTGCTATGTATATGTGACATTTCTGGCCAACTTTACGGATCTCATTGCAGGGTCCATCATCAGGGCTGATGTGATGAGTAGGTTAAGTATTGCCTTGAAATACCGTACCGAAGTCAGGGTGTATCCAAGTTTGTTTTATGTTAAGTACTGGATTGCAGTATCATATCGAAAGCAGGGTGTATGTGTCTTGATGTAGTGTATTGTGTATTTACTAGAGAATGTCGGACTGTGCGGATCGTCGATTTGATTTATCTTGCAGCGCTGGATACCACGATGTTTTTAACTTAAGACCGTCATCCCTATTAATGTTTACCGGGTGCTTGTATATTTCAATTGCTTCTTTGACCTTGACTAGACTTTTGTATGTGGGACAAACAGCACGCACGATTTCAAAGAGGGTTGATGAGCATAAAAGAGCATGCAAATTCGGTCACCCGGAAAAATCGGCATTGGCTGAGCATTTTCTAGCTACTGGCCACCATTTTTCATTTGAACCGAAAATCTTAGGAAAGCCCAAAAGTCACCAAACGCGCCTGGTCAAAGAAGCAATTGAAATATACAAGCACTCGGTCAACATTAATAGGGATGACGGTCTTAAGTTAAAAACATCGTGGTATCCGGCGCTGCAGGATAAATCAAATCGACGATCCGCACAGTCCGACATCCGTTAGTAGATACACAACACACTACATCAAGACACACACATCCTGTTTTTGACATGGTACTGTAATCCAATACTTAACATAACACAAACTTGGAGACACCCTGACTTCGGTACGGTATTGCAAGGCAATACTTAACCTACACTTCAACACTCACTCATCACATCAGCCATGATGATGGACCCTGCAATGGGATCCGAAAAGTTGTCCAGAAAGGTCACATATACACGGCAGAATATCCCAGAAAAGTATACACAGAAGTATCATTCTGGTGTTGCCATTTTTGGTAAACCAATGACTTATTAGCCTACTCGATTAATGAAAAGCGACTTTAAACTTTATGAAAAAAAATTGAAGTCTTTTAAGGTTAAGGAATTAAAATAAAATAATAATAATCGGATTGTTTTAAAGGCACTGTCCCTTATCTGTTACAAATCATCAAAGAAAAAAGTTCAGAGACGTTAAATCACACGGTCTGGGTAGTAAACTGATATCTACAGGGTAGCGCAAAACTACCGTTATGGTTTGAATATTTAATTACATTTTAAATTTATTTTTATTTTTATTTCAGAATTTCGTGAAGAAAACTAGGGGAATTTGAAATGGAACAGGGACTGCTTCTTTCGTTAATATAGTAATTTTTAGTTGTTTATTAAAATAATCAAGTTGCAGTAAATGCCCAGATGATCCAAATATAATTCATTATTAGAAAAAAAATGATCTTCTCTCCATTTCTTAATAATATGTTTAGGAAACCCAAAATCAAGGCCATAAATTAAAATAATATTTAATGTAATAATCGGATAATTGTAAATAAAATGGAGGCACTTTCAAAGTAATTCAGTAAAACACTTACAAAAAACGGGATTTTGATAATTAAGAATAACAGAATTTTATAAATCGGGGAACCTTTAATAATAAGTGTCTAGGAAAAAAATCCTAATGAAGACCTTCACCGAAAACATCTAACTATCCAAGGGGGAAGGGGTAACTTAAATCTTATAAATAAGTCGATTATACGTGGTATATCCACTGTTCGTTACAAGCCGTAACAGCTATCACATTTAAAATAACACGTAACCTGCAAAACTTAATTATAATATTTCTTAAAATTTAATTTATTTTAAATTTCATTAAAAATAATCAAGTTGCGACATAAAGTGCCTTATCAATTAATAATGTTTGTTATATCTGCTACAGTAACTCAAGTGATTTTACCAAGGGAAAGTGTTGTTCAAGCAATAGGCTTACAATCTGATTAAGCAGAAGAAAAACGAATTAGAAGAGAAATAATAAAAATAATAAAAAGAAGATAATCTTACCAATATCGATGTTGCAGACGAGGCACTCTTTCAAATTGGCGGAGCAACTTTCACAGGCCGGGTTATGCCCGCAAGGTAGAACAAAGTTCGATTTAGATTTCTTGTTGCACATCACACATTCAACGGTCGTCGATCTTTGCTCTAGAAAATAGTTATTCATTGTTTTCAAGAAATCTTCCAACAAATGTTTATATTTAACCTATACTATGCCGTGATAGAAAATATCTGGCAGCCATGCTGTCATCTCGTATAACCGTTAAATAGCGATGCGCGATTTTCAGTTATCATAACTCGATTATTGAAATCATTCGAATAACTCGAGATATGGCATAAACGAATATTAATTTAATATTCGTTTATGTAATGAATAATAAGTAATAGGTATTAATTCAACAACTACTAATTTAGTACTCGAGTTCGCACCGCAACTATTTGACAATTACTAATTAGTAATCGTGTGCTATATTCGAAAGTTGACGAAGGTAAAAATTATGGAAATTTCTCGTAATCGCGCATCTCTATATATTACTAATTTCACGTGTATCGATTACTAATTATTCGATCACGAAAATCATTCGATTATGGAAGTTTCTCGTAATCGTGCATCTCTACCGAAATATTATATCTAATTATATCTATCTATCTATATAAATAAAAATGAATCGCTAAATGTGTTAACTCGAGAACGATTGAACCAATTCTGATAAAAAAATTAAAATATTCGTTGATGTCTGGGTAAAATTTTTATGAAGAGAAAAATTTCCCAGAAAAACTTTAAAAAAACATTTTTTCCATACATACTTTATCCGAGATAGCTTTATGGGAAAATATATATATGTAGTCGAGTTTCAAATTTAAAACAAGTATAAAAGTTATAAAGTTTATGAAAATTGTTTTTTTAAATTATTTATGAGAGTAAGAACTTGCTGATATTATTATTTAAATCACTGATATTATTTAAAATTTTAAATATTTGAACTGTTTGGAACTGAAATGTTAGTTGTGTTTTTATGTAAAGTTTTGTAAAAATAAATGACGAACGTGCAACGAACATGATCGTACTAACAAACCACATTGGAAGGATTTGACTTCATCCGAGTTAAATGCATTCATGGGTATTCTGATAGTATATGGTGCCGATTACCTAAATACAGATTATATTTTTGATTTGTTCAAATGTAATTTATACCCAGCATCGATCTTTAAATTTCCTCGCTTTGATGATGCTAATATGAGGAAAAGATTGAATGTAGGTAGAGCTGCGTCGATACGTGAAATGTGTATGGTTGATACTGAATTCAAACATTTTCAGCGTGTATAGATTCTACAACCCAACTGTTACAATCAATGAGCAATCATTACTACAGCGGATGTATACAATATATGTAATACATTCAATCTAACCCGCCAAATAGGGGATAAAAGTATGATTATCCTCTTACTGGATAAATATACACCGGAAAATTAACATCTGGACAAGAAACTCACTAACATAATATTACATTGGACATTTTTTCATGATTTCCCAAAGGAAATCATGGAAAAATATCCAATGTAATATGCCAAAGCACAATATATTATTTTATCTTAGAATATGGCAACCGTTGGTGCATTGAGACGAAATAAAAATTATATTACTCATACATAGGGCCTAAAATATTAAACATATTTTAAACAGACTTCCCGAAAATCAGAATATACTCAATAAATAAAATAAAAGCTTTAGCAAACAACTGGCTTACCTCCAAAGGTAGAACAGCAACTGAAAACTTACTTGCTGTAATTGCATAACAATGTATATAAATAAAAATATATACCTATATAAATAAATAAATTAAGGAAAATAAAAAATAATCTTAAACTAAACTTTAACCCTTTTTACATTAAACAATTATTCTACACATATTTACACTTGGACTTATGACTCACTCAACTTACCACTAATACTGCACTTGATACTTTGTAGATACATAATTCCTATCTTATGAAAATAAATATTACTGACGAATTAAAAAAAAAAATTATAATTGTGTTCCATAACGCCACTCTGGGACAGGCGTAGCCTAGTAGAGTGGCATAATCCACAAATTTAACAATAACAAAAATTTATATATTCCGGCGAAAGTAAAGGATTGTTATTTGGATCCAATGATAATGTAAAAAAATTTTATTACATGATTAATTTTTACAATAAAACGAAATCTGATGGTAAAATTTATGTCTATCACTGAATGAGAATAACAATACCGATTGGGTACCCGGGTACCCTGGGTAGTAATCAGAGAATTAGATAAGTTTAAGGTCATATAAAATACATTTTAAAAAATAAAATTACATCAAACAATACATAAATCCCTTTCAAATACCTCAAATAATGGGGATCCGGGCGGTCAAAAGCATCAAGTGTTTATGAATAAAATTATTTTTACTTGAAGTCAGAAATGGATACCCGGGTACCCGTGCAGTAACATAAGGGTTAATAAGTTAAAGTGTGCACTATGATCTCATTACGTCACTGTTCCCAATAAAATGGCATTTTTTATACAATGGTGATCTGTTAAAACTTGCATCAAGACATAATCTTTATAAATTATTGAAAGATATAGTAACAATTGGGAAGAATCGTGCCTTGTCTACGTAGGATCGTGCGGATGGTAGGTACCCAATGAATTCGTGGATAGCAAAGGGTTAAAGAAACCTCACATTGCTAAAGATTCACGTCATCCATGCGAAAGGGCAGAGAGGAGCGATCTTGCATAAACCATGACTTGGAGTTTTCAAAAAAGAATAACCCAAAACAAGACCATGTTGTTTTTACGCATTTGAGGATTTTCACTTCTACAAACGCAACGATTTTGTTTATTGTCAAATTGCTTTCGTTTTTATTTATTAGGTTACTATTGGTTCTAAGATTTTCGTTGACATTTTAACTATGTAATTCTAGAAGTGTTTACTGTTCTCGAGATAGTTGTAGAACCCTACTAAAATTTTCATCTTTTATTTACGTTACCATATACATAAAATTAAAATATCATTAATGTTGGAGCAAAATTGTTCTGAAGAATAACATTGAATTGTATTAAATTTTATTAAAACGCTAAAAATTCCCATTGAATAATTTATCTCTCATCATTTCATGCTTCATTAAATTCGTTTCATTTCAATTCACATTGGTATAACTGTCTTTTATTATTGACGATAAAAGTGGGAATGCCATGAAATGCCGCTCAGCAATGGAAACTGACGAAAACCTTGCGTGACAAAGGTATAACTATCTTTGTAGGTAGATCTGAGACATAGACACTGAAACAATAGCGCAGAAAGAGAGACCCATCAAACGTCATTTCACACTTGTTAAACCTCAAAATCAAATGTCCCTCCATTGTTATCAGTGTTTTCAAGAACATTGATTATAATAATTTCTACACGGAAAACTATATTAATTTTAAAATGATTAAAAAATGAGCAATTCCTAAAGACATTAGACAGGAACAAACCTCGTTGATTAGTATCTTCAATTGTGCTGACTGCCAGGTGGTGGCTGATGGTTGAGATGTCTCCACTTTGCCCTGCTGCGATTCTACTGTACATAGGATTTGTAGTTTCGCCCATCGTGTGTCGTTCTGGAGAATAAGACCAGCATCTTAATTAACCAGCGCGAACAAAAAACTATAAATGGGTGACCCAAACACCTGTTATTTTGAATTAAACAAAATTACGCTATTTTAAAAATTGACAAAAAAAAACAAAAAATTGGCAACACATAACAAACTATTATTATAATAGATGATCCAACTCAATTGATATTTCGAACAATCAATGCCGTGTTATTTTATTTCAATAACAAGCTAAGACTCTTCTATCAAATGTGGAAACTTGACTTACTTCTGATGGCCGTATACTTTATTTTTATTGTGAGAGTCGCTTTAAATGTGAAAAACAGGTGGACTGTAGGTTGTGCTAGGTGTATTTGTGATGTTCTTCGCTGCAGTGATTGGCCCCCATGACCTGTTGCACCTTCAAATAGTCGTCTTCGACATACTTGATACATGCACTACTTCTTGTCGACACATCGGTAGCAATTTAAGCTACACATCAGGAGCACCGCCGTCACGTTGGAATATTTTGATTAAACCAACAATAGCTGAATGACAAGGCCTTTCATATCTACAAGCACTTCGAAGTTTATGAACTGTTTTTTGGAAATTGTCATCATTTTTGTATCGATACTTGAAATAACAGTTGAGTTCCATCACCTTTGCTAATCTAGAGTAACTTAAAGACGATCACGGAAGGACTCACCTTGTTCTCTAGAATAACCTAGGGTGCTGATCCGCAAGGTTTCCTTATCCTGAAAACTACCTACTGGATAATGACTGTTTATCTCTGTTGCAGTACTGTTGTAGCGATTTATTTGATCATTCATCGGATTTCGCCCTGAAAAATAATGATTCTGTTCAGTTCAAGTTTAATTTGATATAGAAGTTTAAATAGTAACTTCTCTAATGCCGGTCCCAAGTCCAGAAAAAAAAGAAGTAGGGTTCATATAAAAGGTTAGCATACTATTTTTGGTAAAAAAAACTCAACAACGCTAACGGTACAGAACATGGAAGAACCCTCCAAAAGATGGAAAGAAAGATCACGTCACAATATTTCTTCCAAGAGGTGGCTATTCGGGCAAAAATCCTTGGTAGTCTCTGGTCAGGTACTTTATAAAATTATCTATGAGCGTGTAGTTCTCTGTATATGACAGTTGCCGCGAACTATAGATTGTATTGGCATTTCGGAATCGACGGTTAATCAAAGTTAACCGTTAAAAATCAAAATATAAAGTATTAAATATAATTTTATTGTACAAAAACTTTCGGTCAGCTAAATTGGTGCAGTCAACGGGATTCGCAGCTGAAGCGAAACATCGGACGGAGAACGACGATGGCGGGAGTAGCCTGCAGAAATCTGGTAAGTGGTACCTGTTACATATCTAGAGAATTTCGAGTTCAATTATTTCCTGTAGAGAACCCGAACCAGAGTAAGAAAATCAGGGATTTTCTAATAGTGGCAAACTCTGCACAAATAGGCCCTAGTGGCATTCAGCCAGTATAAGAAAAAGAAGAAGAAATTGATACTGTCAGGAGAATCTAAAACAGTGATAACTGCGCGTTATCGAAGTCTCTTGAACTGTCCACATGAATCTAGCATCAACTGGACTATTCTCATAATTACTGGAAATATGAAGAAACTGATCGAAAATTCTCGAGAACTAAAATATGAAAAGCGATGAGAAAGGCGTGCGCGGAAGAATTTTTTATTGTAACATTTCGGCAATCCCATAGAAACCAGCGGCAATTCAGTATGGCTGGCGAGAGCGACCAGCGACAATAAATTTAGAGGTGTTTGGAAATAAGTGCGACCATAGACGTGCAAATATCCTGGTAAGATAAATATAAAGTGTTCCTATACCTGTCTATGTCTTACTATTCCTGGTGTTGAGTGTTGATGCTGTATGATTCACTGATTCGTATGAATATGTTAATATTGTTGATAATGTTATATCTGCTTTGTGGTGAATTATGAGTTTGATTTAGAAAAAATATTTTGCACTATGTGGACAGTAAATATCAGTTGTTGGCAGCCATACTGTGCTGAATTACTGTTGTACTAATTAAAAAATGCCTCAATAATTTCGGAGGAAAATGACTCTTTCGTATTTTGGGCGGGAAGGGATATCACGAAAAAATCTGACTAAGAATGTACAAGGATGAAGGCCGAGAGATCTATCTACAATAAGATGAGCAGGGAAACCCAAGCTTGTTACACTTAACAAGGACCGCGAACAGTTACCATATCAAAAGTCATCGGATATCCGATATCATATATCCACGATGCGTCACGATGAAGAAGCCGACTTGAAAAGGAGAAGGCCAGTATATTACTTCTGCTGCACCAACGTTACTGAAAGACTAACCTTGTTGATGTTCCCAAGATAAGTTTTTCGGGGTTTCCTTTTCCATGTTCCCTTTTGAAAAGTTCTCGCTACCTGACCGCGCTGCAGCGCCGGGTTGATTCACTTTTCCGGCCATCAGTAACCGCTCTGAAAATAAAATGTTTAAGTCTTGGATTACATAGTTGTGATTGGTTTATAAAATGGGTCATAGCAACGCTCGCCTGGTGATGCAGTGGTCGGGGGTTTAAGCCTTACTCTGGGAGACCATTGTAATGGCTCTCGATGTACACGCGTGCGTGTGTGTTTGCGGTCATGTATGTGTAGGTGGTTGTGCCGGTCGCAGGAGATGGTACGGAAGGGTGCCATTTCAGGTTAACAGACTTGCTTGGGAATACATACGGTCGCGGGAAAAACCTATTTTTGTATTCTTCTAGAACGTCTGAATTGTATTTTATTGATAATCCCGAAACTTCACATTGAAAAGGACAAACATCACAACAACCAAATTAATTTATAACAATAATTTCATAGCACAAACGTTAAGCTTATCTCTATTTTCTTAAGATCAAAAGAAAATAGGGACGATAAAAAGTTTCAACCCCTTGATCTAAAATCTTATATATCTTGTTGCGAATCAAATCGATTCAGAAATTTAGTTCACATTTTATAAATTAAAGTTCAAAGGAAAGGGTTCAATATGTGCAATGTATTTTAGGGTTTATTATCTCCAAACTACCCATAGCTCTTAAATAAAATAAACCACAATTTTTAAATGAGCTTTCTGAAACTATTCAATTCGTCGCATTAAAGAGCTTTGAGCTATTAAATACTTTTGAATAAAATGAAACAAAAGGGAAGAGCGTGTATGAGAAGATGAGCAAGAGTTGTGTACCATGATAGAACAGACGTTCTTTCTTGTCTGCCTACTGTTTCGGATAAACGGTGTGTTGGGAAGATAGTTTGCTTTGCATTTATGAGTTAAATATATTTGTAAAAATTTTATAACTTAACATAAATTTAAATATAATAATATAAGAATAACTGTAATAGATCTGAGGAACGTATGTCGCGACGCCAGAAAGAGACTGCATGACAGAGAGAGAGAATGTATAAAAAGGCGCGTGAATGTCGAGTCGCTCTCTCTTACTACCATTGTTATCCAGACCGCATCTTACTGTATAAACGATTGTCTAAACCGTTATTGTTACCAAATAAATACTTAAGAGAACAAAGTCTTTACTGGAAGCAACCTCATCCCGAAACAAGAGTTTTACAATAACTAAATAATTATTCACGTTGTTACGTTATGACGTATACAAATATATAAATAAAACTACATAAACCATTGAAGAATTCACCTTGTTCATTGAAGTAACCAAAGACACC
Organism: Agrypnia vestita; assembly: GCA_016648135.1. Classification (NCBI taxonomy): domain Eukaryota; kingdom Metazoa; phylum Arthropoda; class Insecta; order Trichoptera; family Phryganeidae; genus Agrypnia; species Agrypnia vestita. The sequence continues at coordinate 37,584 of JADDOH010022985.1, read as the reverse complement.
ATCCGGCTTCATTTTATTATCCAGAGAGCTCTCTGCGGAAAAGTTTTTCATCCCTCCAAGATGGTTCATTGTAGTTGCTGGTCGGCGCTCTGAAAATTTAGTAATGTTCAGTTTTATAGCATTAAACACTAACTATACTGAAAATCTAACTTCTTGTTCACATTTCTTATTTGCGTGTACTTTAGAACCTTGGACTGCGAGCATAATCCGTTCCGGAAAAGTGTTTGTCATCAGAAGCACTCGTATATCAAAGCAAATTTACCCATAGGGGGGGGGTGGGGCATTTGGATGCAAAGGGCATATTAACACACCAGCAATATTTTCAAATCTCCATAAGGTCTATATGTGAGCATATCAGTTGGCCCCCAATTAGCCCATAGCTAGCCATTGGCGTTTGTCTTTTTGGTGTTTTTATGCGGCCAATTAAAAGTGTTTCAACGTTGTTTAGTTAAGATTAAAAAATATCAATGGTAAGTTTTTTTATTCAGGATTATAAGTTAAGAATAAAAGTTCGGTGTTAAAAAACCCCAAAAAGTTGTATTGAACCAAAAAGATAGTTAGGTACCATTAAACGTATGTGTGAATATAATAATAATATATGGCATAAAACAGTCTTATATTTGAAATGTATATGACAAATGAACATTTACTTTATTTATATTTTTCCTTAATAGTATTAAATCGCTTCATTTAGGATGAAATTATTTCACAACCAATTTTTTTTGTCAGAATGAATAAAATGTATGCACTTACTTTATTTTTGTTGAAATTCCGAAGTCGAAATCTACTTTTAACAAAACCCTAATTTATCGAATTTGACATTTTCGTCCGACGTCTAATATCAAAGTTGAATTTGTCGAATAAAATTAATAAATTCAAAATAGGAAAAAAAAATCATTATTTCTTCCTGTTACGTATTCTCGTTGTTGCTTCTCTCATAAACCGAGCGTTAAAATGTTACACGTCAAATAACAATAATAAACTACACCAAGTTACGGACGTTACAGGGGGTAACGGACAGACATACAATGAAAATATTACGTTAAGTTTAGATACAAGGCATTAAGTAAAAAAAACATCATCATCATCATCACTCTTGGCACTAAAACCCTTGGTGGGACTTGGCCTCCTCAATAATCTTCCTCCACTCATCTCGGTCTAGTGCCAGCTCTCTCCAATTCCGAAGCTCTAAGGCAGAGATGTCTTTGAGGACGTTGTCACTCCATCTTAATTCCTAATTCCTAAGCTCCTTCGCCCTATTGGCCTTGAGTTCAACAGGGACTTTGGTGCTTGATGCTCGGACATTCTCTCCACATGACCCAGCCACCGAAGTCTTCCCAGTTTTATAAATTGTGTGATGTTTGGATTCTTAAATAGAGTATAGAGCTCATTATTGTAACGTCTGCGCCAAAGTCTATTTTCTAGAACCGGTCCGAAGATACGCCTCAAAATTTTCCTTTCAAAAAAATATAATATTTCACTAATTTTCGTTAGGTACATAGAATATGAGATTGAAATTTCATGCATCAATTGGCCCCGCTTCTCTCTATGAAATACTGGAATTTCCACGGAATTTCGTTTATTCGATTAAGTTAAAAATAAATTTGTGAAGGTAAACAAAGGTTCGATTTGATTGGTATAGATTTGTATCGAAAATATATAAGTGGAGAGGGAGGGTTAAAAGAATAGGGGGGAAATGTCGCATATGTTACCCGCCGAGTCCTAACGAATAATTTTCCAAATTTTGAGGTCCGATCGGTCAAACGGTACAGATTTGCATCGAAAATATGTCAGGGAGAGGGGAAGGGGTATGAAAATAGGGAGGAAATGTCGCCTATGTTACCCGCCGAGTCCTACAGTATATCAGCGGAGGGGAAGGGTTGAAAAAATACGGGGGAAATGTCAAATATTATAAATCACCTACCGGGTCTTAAAGAATAATTTCCTAAATTTTGAGTCCGATCGGTCAAACGGTACAGATTTGCATCGGAAATATGTCAGAGGGAGGGGAAAGGGTGTGAGAATAGGGAGGAAATATTGCCTATGTTACCCACCGAGTCCTAAAGAATAAGTTTGCAAATTTTGAGTTCGATTGGTCAAACGGTACAGAGTTGCATCGAAAATATGTCAGGGGGGAAGGGGTATGACAATAGAGAGGAAATGTTGTCTATGTTACCCGCCAAGTCCTAAGGAATAAGTTTACGAATTTTGAGTCCGATCGGTCAAACGGTACAGATTTGCATCGAAAATATGTCAGGAGGAGGGGAAGGGGTATGAGAATAGGGAGGAAATTTTGCCTATGTTACCCGGCGAGTCCTAAAGATTAAAGATTAATACAAACAGAGAGACGGGCAGACATTGAGTTTTATAGGTATAGATTTAAGATAAATTTTATAGTCTCATAGAGACGATTATATTTATGTGAGAAACATCTGTGGAAGATTTTATAGGATAGCCACAGGAAAGACCTGTATTAGCTGGCTTAGGTGATCACTTTATACAATGCAATGTTCACCAATTCCACTGTAAGAATATCCACAGAACAAATTTTTGAGAAAAAAAGTTGTATATATGTTCTTTACGTCTTCTTAAATATTTGAAGCTATATCCGTATATGGTCGAAAATTAGTAATTCACATGAGAGTATACAAAACTCTTGCCGCTCGTAATGATACCAAATATTTTTAAAGTGGATGAGGAATCACCTAAGCTGCATATCAGAACAGAAGAGAGTGGCACTCCATACCCTCTGCCTATCCCCGCTGGGAAATGTTATGATGATAGTTAGTTAATCCTATCTAATGACACTTCGTTGTTGTCAGGAACAACAGCGGACTCTAGCCGTTACGCATCAACTATTTCAGCCAGTCAAGTGCAAGACTGCCAAAAGCCACAGCGACGACCATTCTGTAGACGATTATTGTAGCTTTCACAAGTAATATTTCTGTTCGAAACCCAACCTCTAAATTTTTTTCAAATAAACCGCAACATCAAACAGTGAGTCGGTATTACTGACACCCTCTGTTGAACTACTCTACCTTATAAGCTTTGTAGAACGCATTCATTCACACTTTCACATACGCGACCACACAAAAAGACTGAACACGGAAGAATTCTTCCGGTTATGTGGGAATTCCTTTCTTTCTTCATAACTACCGTTTTTGTGAATTTTCCACTGATACGGAACATCGATCACAACCATTCCATCAAATATTGTCTTTGGCATCTTCTTAGGATTTTACAGAAATATAATATTATATTATCATTGAACAGTTTCATCGCATACTTTACCGCAACACTACAGCATTGTTCAACGAAATTTTGCATTTCTCCCATATTTTACTATCTCACTTTTTACATATCTTTCTTTAGCTTCACCTGTCTGTCAAGATAAAATCTCGTAACCAATATTTGATCAACTTTGTTACTCTGAAATTTGGCAGAGAGACGTATGTCTTTCTGCCAAATAATAAAGAGTAATAACGAATATTACTTCTTGTCCATTCGCAGAAAAGTATCGAGAGTAGACACATAGTATAATAAAAATAAATTAAAATATAGGCTTCTGAAGTGCAGTTTTTGCCTATTTGATGAATGACAAACTCGATGAGAAAATATCTCTATAGAATTACGACGCATCCTAGATGGAGTTGTTATTTGTTTAATTATTTAAAATATCGAAAGGATATTACCTGTGGTTTTGTCGCAAATGAGGCACTGCTTCAAGGAAGCGGAGCAGGCCCCGCAAGCTGGAGCGTGCCCGCAGCCTTCCAGGATACTGTTGGCTGCGAACGTCTTACAGCACACCAGGCATACATCTCGGGTAGCTTTCAATGGTGGCACTGAAAAATAACCAGTGTTTAATTTTTTTCCACCCTTCTTCATAATCACACAAAAGAGCGTGATTCTACTAAAACACGATGTTGGTTTGTAGAGCTGAAGTGATAAAATGAACACACCTTCAAACGAAGTCGTATTTGACTGATTAATTTTTTTTCTGTTGGATATACTTTTCCCGCAAACGTAACACGCGGACAGCTTGGACGCACATTCTGAGCATGCACTGTGGTCGCATTGGAAGACCATGGTTGCACTTCTAGCGCGACACACTGTGCAGGGTATACTGGACTGCGCAGTGTTCTCCCGTAGGTTCTTCAGGTAATTATCTTGAATCCGTCCACCGCTTTGCATTCCATACGATCCACTCATGTCTGCGTCTGCGGCGGCTTTAGATTTCAAGAGTGGCCCACCCCTTGGCACCGGGCGTTGTTCTGAAAGGAAGATAAATTACGTACAAATTATTATTGATAGAGATTAGGGATATTGATAGAGACTGTGGACCCGTGGCGCTCGGAACTGAACTCCGCCTTTTTTGCATTTCTGTCTTGTCCTTCCCTCATAGGGAGTGTGTCACATTACCCATAGTTACTTTACTGTCCCCTTCCCACCCCTTTTCTCTATGCCACTTTTTTTTTCTTTTCTTTATTTAACCTTAATTTGTTATTATTTTTATAAATTTCGTATGTTTCTTTTTATGGCTACTTTATTATTTTCTTTGAAATCTACTATTTTTATGTTTCTCTTTTCAGTATGCTTTATTTTCTCTATTTTTGTTTTTTTTATTTTGTATTATTACCTAATAAAGAGCGTTTGATGAGAGTGGGACAGTGAATAGTGTTTTGTTTACGCCCTTTATAAGACTTGGCACGGAGATGGCCTTTAGAGAAAAAAATGTCAACCTGGCGATGTAAGAGTAGGGCCGATATGGGAGCTTTCGCTCATAAAATGGTTCTGGGAATGCGGTGGGTCTCCATTCACTGAGAGATATTAAAATCAAATGTATCTACATAAACAAAGGTGTTTTTTCAAAATTCAATATTTATGAAAAGAAATTATGACTCTATTTATGTTTATAGTGATCACCTTGTAGTTAGATATAATTATAATTTTCAAAAAACCAAGAAACATTGTTTTAAACCATATGATGTTTTCAAGTGCTTAATTTTATAGGGAGGCCTTTGGGTGTGAATGGTATTTACCGATTTGTGGTACAAAAACGGGGTCAACATTGGCAGTGTTGGGAGAAAATTGAGTTTCAAACTGCAAAGAAGAAGACTCGACCTAGTCTACTGAGGAATAAACAATGCCGTTTGGGATTTTTAGAGGGGTTACTTATAATTTAGGCTTGCGAAGGGATTTTGATAACTTCCAGAAGGATTTTTTTGTCATCTTATAGGGAGACAGTGAAGTCATGTCATCATTCCTTTTGGAAGGTTTTGATTTCGTAGGCCAATCGGTTTACGAAGTAATTGTCGATTGGGTCACCGTAGCGTTGCTAATTTTTATGGGCTCTATTTTTTTACAATTTTTTTGTAACAAAATCCTCAGGGAGATCCGAGTGAGAAATTGATGTTTTGTGGGTCTGAGAAGCAAAAAAAAATAATTAATAAATTTAAAATTAAAAAAAAAAAATGGTTTTCTGGCTACGCTAATAGCTGAGTTAGATTGTCTGCATCTGAAGTTCTTTGTGAATATTAGTCGATAATAATTCGGTTTACTCTGATCAACCGGGAAAAGGGTGGGTTGGTCTGGAGCATCTATTGAGATTTAATTGATAAGTGAGTAATTGAAGAGCGATTTATATTTTAGGTTTGAGGTTTAGCATCGAGATCATTCGCTAGGATAGTTTGGACATTACCATCTGGAATTTTGAATAGATCTTATAAATTAGAGGTTTGTTGTAGTTTGCTGTAAGCTTAAGCGGGCCATAGCGATACATATTGATGACTAAAGCTTTTATTTCTAGATACGAAGTGGGTGGATAAATGTCCAATAAAGTGCTTTACTGTAATTGCAGTGTCTTCATCTCTATTGAAGGTTCTGTCAGTTTTATAGGTGATATTATTTATGACGAAGAACTGTTGATTTAGTACTTAGCATAGTGAATTTATTGTTAGTTAGTTTTATTTTCATAGAAGAAAAGTTAAGCTTAGTTTCAAAATAGTAAGAATATTGATGCGACACGTATTTCGTGTTCCCATCTCTATTTAAAGAAAATATTTGAATATAAGTGTCGGTTTTGTGGTTTAGGCATGTTGAGCGAATTAATAAGGAAAGGATGGTTCGAAAAACATATGACGCAAGTATTGATGGCGCCAGAAAGAGAAGGTGGTCACCAGCCTCAATAATCGTCGAGCTTGCGACTTGCGACTGACGTATGATTGTAGATGAGGCCAGTGTGTGTGATAATACAGACAATTTGGCGCTCCATTCTCTCTGCCTACCTCCGCGGTGAAACGGCATGATGGTAAGTAAGTAAGTTTCGTAGACCACCAAAATATATAGTCAAGTCAGTACAAAATATGTTTCGTTTACTTCATAAGAAGAATAATCTTATAGTGCCATCTCCTATCGGAGGTCGGCAATCATACTGGCGATCACGATCATATTCACTGCCGCACGGAACAAATCAGTCGAGTTACGCTGGTACTTGCGCTTCTTTTACCACTTATTTTCTCCTGGATGATGAGTTGGCTTTTTGTTTACTGTGGGATTTAATTATGCGATAAGAAATATTTAAACTGAGTAAAAAGTGTCTTAAGCATAGGCTCGGGGGAAGATTCTTCCGTTGTGACCCAACTCTCTTTTCTAAAGAACGACTTTAGTTAATTTCTGTAAATTTTTGTGCTTTGTTGTTAGTTAGCATTTCGAGGAACTTGTCTTTCGAGCAATGCAACATTTCAAAAATTCGATTGTTAGCGATTGATTTCGAAAAACCTTTCCTGAACTCCTACGGCAATAGTTGTGCCAGCCGTCTACACCTCTCTTCTGGGTAGCTGAATATCTTCGATGATCGGAAACATCCATTGATGTTAGCATCGGAAAAGTATTATTGAACAAGTGTTTACCTACGGCCCTCCCGCATACGACACAGTCCTTCATGGTGGCGGCGCAGTCCACGCAGGCGGGTCTGTGCCCGCATGGGTCCAGAGCGCGGTTGACTTTCGACTTCTTACGGCATAACAAGCATTCCGCGGAGTCTGTGTCCATCGAAAGATGCGAAACAGGCTCTGTAAACAAGGAACAGCGATTAGGAAGGTAGCCAAAGAGGAAATAAAACAAATATCAATGGTCTTTTCAATGATGATGATTGCCAATTTGGAAAGTGTGAGGAAGAAGACCGACTCTACCGGCGGCTTCTTTTGGTAATCAATTAATGTGTCGCGATTAATGGAATGTAAATCGACAAACTAGCAAATATAAATTCCAGTGGCGTGCATCATTTACAATCAAAAAACCTGTGCATTACCATTCTGGGAAGTGAATATTAATTAAATAATACTATCTTATCAAAAATAATGATTTAAAATTCTTGTCGTAATCCGTGATTACGGTTAGAGTTTTGCGGGTTTCGTTATTTTCGACTGCTTCTGTATACAACTTCATATCAAAGCTTCTTCCATTTCATATTAATATATTTATATGCATGCATTTGTTTTTTGAATCTGTAGAATATCTCATTTGATATTTTTTTAATATTTTCATCAGGAAAATACCGCAAGCCGTATTATATTCAAATTATCTTAAAAGTCTTTGAGTTTTATGTAGACGGAAAGTAAATTTTTTGTATTATAGCGTGTTTCCTCGAAATGTCTAGTTTTGGTGAGAACCGCGAGCACGTTAGTCACAGAAACGACACTGTTAAAAATTCCATATTTAGTGACCTACTAAATGTTTTGTGTATACGTTAACTCTTAGTTGGCTTTAAAAATCATAGGCTAATAAAATGACGTTTAATTCGTTGAATTATTTTCAATTTCAATTCAATTTATTTATTGATAATATGTATATTACAAACAAAATGTTTAAGGCATACATATTAGGAAGTATATATCAAAATAAAATAATAAATTAAAAATAACATAAAATCTGGTCAAAGGTGTAGGAGAATCCCGCTTCGGAAAACCCCTTCAGACACATGGAATATATCAATACCCAAAGCGATTTTGTTCAGCATAGCTGTGGCTCTTTCAACAGGCATAACCATCGGCAGGTTGGTCCTGTATATTGGAATGTGAAACAATCTATGCTGACGATGTCTAATGTAATTATCAGGAACATACAAACCAATGCTCTGCATAATTTCAGGATTATCGATCATACCGCGCAACAATCGATAAAAATGTGTAATCAAATACACATTCCTTCTAGTCTCTAGACTATTGTAGCCAAGCATACCCTGGAGAAACTCGGTTGGGTAAAGCCAAGGATAATGCCCGTACTCTCTCATGTAGAGATATCTCAGAAACTTCTTTTGGACTTTCTCCACCATAAGAGAGTACTTGCCCTCATGTGGCCCCCAGATCATCGAGCCACTCTCGAGTCTACTCCGCACCAAGGAGTTGTAAAGAGTTCTCAGTACGCGGGTATTCTCGAAAACCCTGGCAGTACGCAGAACAAATCCTAACATTCTCAAAGCATTACCACTGATCGTCTTTATGTGATCGTGAAATGTAGGTTGCTTACAAATCTAACACCTAGATCTTTAACATTTGATGTTCTTGTCAGATTTTGGTCATTCATTTTGAAGCGATAAAATAGAGTTTTTTGAGCCCTAGTGAAGGATATAACCGAACACTTGGAAACATTAAACAAAAGTTTATTTCGTCTTCCCCATTCACATATATTTGATGTATCTGCTTGGAGAAGACGAAAATCGTCCAAAGTTGACACCCTTAAGAAAAGCTTTAAGTCATCCGCAAATAACAGAAAGCGCGAGTTTAAAATTACATTTTTTATATTATTAATAAAAATCGAAAACAACAATGGACCCAGGTATCTAACCTGGGTCCATTGTGGGACACCCGAGAAGGTAAAGAAGCACTCTGACGCGAATAGGCCGTAGGAGACGTATTGGTTCGTATTTTGGAGGTAGCTCGCCATTAATTTTATCATACCATCCGAGAATTATAACTTTTATTTGAGCTATTGAGTTCATTTATAGCAATGAATAAATAGTATAAATTTAATCTGTTTCTGTTTACGTGACTTAGTTTGTTGGCAATTTGTGAAGAAAATTCGTTAAATGCAAGGTATTGAACATATGTATGCAATTTCAATTTACAATTTTTGCAATTTCAATTTACAATTTTTGATTAATCGTCATTGTATCGTTTGTCGCATAATGAAAAGGAAAGTTTACTTGAAATAAGTTAAATTCCTGATTTGTTAACATATAAGCTGCCTTCAAAATATATTAGACATTTTTGGAGTAGTATATATTTAATATATGCACTATGTTTAAATTTTATACAATAATCGTTAACAGCATGACCTAAGTTTATGCCTACCTACTGCACGTCACTGATAAATATTTGCGGTTGCTTTTATTAATACGATGTGATGCTGATGTGAAATTAATTTTAGCTTGAAACAATCTTATGATTGCTAAGTGCGTGTTGTCAGTCTCACAATTGAAGAAGGAATCTTGAAGTGCGCCGAATTCGTTGTTTTAATTAATTTTAATTAGTTAATTTCTGATTGACCGAGATACACCTACGAAGTGCCTTTTGTACCCACTCCCGCGATCGGTCAAGGGATCACCACGGTCTTGTCGGGGTTACATAGTCAAAATATTCCCTGCGTTTTCATACTTTTAACGGTTTTAGATGAAGGCCTGACATCCGTTTTTCCAATGTCGATGTATGGTGTCGTGATGTTCTTTCAAGATGGGAACGAGACTCCATCAAACCTTATTTCGGATAAACATTGCATTAACGCGTATATTTACTTATTCATTGCAAGACCTTCTTGAATTGTTAGTTAGGCCGTTGATTAGATAACTTAGATTAGATACTAGAAATAAAAAATGCCCGAACACTATAGCCAATATAATTAACAACCAGATAAATTGTATGAATAGCCCGTTACTTGACATATTCCCCATTTCGGTGTCCAATTCTCAATTAGCCCCACCATAGCTGTAGCCACGCCCCCATTCAAAAATTGCTTTGTTTGCTAGAATAGATAATGGATAGTTAGTTTGCGTCCGTCCTGATGAAGAGAGGGTAATATCGAAACAGGTTGACGTAGAGTTACTAGTTAAGTGATTAACACACAGTTGTTTTATTAAAATTAATAAGTATGTCCAACCACAAAGTAAACGCTATAAACCTAGAAAATATAGAAATAAATAAATTTATCTAAAATATAGAAGTCTAATACAGATGAAGTTATATATAGGGTGGTCCAAGGCTAACTACATTTTAAATTAGTAATCCTCAGTGATGCCATTCAAAGTTTACTTATTATTTTTTGTATATTGCTTTTATACCCCAGCTATGTTCTTACTCACCTCAAGCTCTCACAATAAATTATCCAAATATTATTATTATTTTATTTGTAAATATTTGAAGAGACTATGCTAGAGCAATGGTTTTTTTCCATGGCATAGTATTTTTTAAGTGGAATACTACTAAGCTATTTAACATTACTAATCAAAAAAATCCAAATTGGGTGGCGAAAGTGTAGTGCTGGTATGGGAGCTATCGTATGTTGTGGGTCCTTCTTCACTGCACTTTGGGTGACACAAACCTTTGGAAGGACTCGCGGTCAGCGATCCATCCTCTTTTATCCTGGTGATGATGTTTCCTTTGCAGGTGGTGCAGAAATACAGTTTGGCAGCCCACGCGGGACCTTTCTCTAAGAGCGAGACCCCCTCCCTCCTAAAGCACACGAGACACTTGCGGCTTGCATCCGGGGAGTCGGAGTTCTTCAAGGGCCTATCACCAGCACTCTTCATTGCAGCACCGCTGTTTGACAATTTCGGCCAGCGCTCTGAAAAATTAAAAATACAAGGTTCACAATCGTGCGATTTTAAGAGATAGGTACACTAAATGGAGCGTAGAGGAGGTTTACAAACCAGAGACTTTGGGAATGGCATCCCGCCCAAATATTCCGAGGAAAACGAAAGCATAGAGCTTACAATTGGAGGGATATAACAATTTCGTGGTAATTTAATTTGATGAGAAAGTTAAATTTAAATTGGCATTTCATTTGAAACAAATTACGAAGAATTTCAGTAATTGAAGATCATAGGTCATTTGGGTTAATAGAAACGGCGAGTTCATTCCTATAGTAATGTTATTTAAGTAGAATTAATTATTTGTTTAATTTTGTTTTGATTTCATGATATTTTTTACTAATTGATGTATAACAGATAACTTATGATTTCACGATATTTTTTACTAATTAATGTTTAACTAATAACTTATGAATATTATCTAAAATCCAAACATAAAAAGTCCCTTCATTTTTGACACAATAGCTAGTAATTTGTATTAGTAAACTGATTTCGGGCTCTTTATATAGGGTGTAATAGAGCTAGTCCATGTTACCTTACGGGTAGATTTCTGCTTTATTTATGAGTCGAAAATGTTTTAGCAATCATGACCTAATATCAATAGTTATGAAGATACGCGACATCAAAGTTTGCACTTTTTTTCAATATTTTCGACTTATTTTTCGTAAATCTTTAGACCATCGTAACATTTATAGAATATTAAAATTCATTCTCTGTAATACAAGTCAAATAAAATGATAAAAACCTTAAAACACTAATTGTAAAAAATTCCAACTGGAATTTCTACAGGGTTTTTAACATTTTGTTTAACTTGCATTGAAACGAACTAATTTTTCGTAATCAATATAAGTTGTAGTAAGTCAGTAATATTGAGAAAAAATGCAAGATAGATATTGTTTGATATTGCATAACTCCATAACTATTGATATAAGCTCATGGTTGACTGAAAATTTTTGACTCATAATTAAGGCATGAATTCACCTGTAAAACATTGTGGACTAGTTATGTTACATCCTGTATACTATTCTAAGTCAAACATTTTGAATTGGCAGTTGTTAAAAAAAATTCTACAAGTCCTACTGCATATCTTGTCTGTACCCTGCCTGGCTTGGGATTCAGAATTAGTTGTAACTAATTTAGAAGTTAAGAGGGAGGGGTGCGCTTTGTTTTTCGTTGGTTCTAAATAATAAAGATGTTTGGGGGTAGAGGGGAAAAGGCGCAGTGCTTTTGTCAGGGTCATAAAGAGTAACTATGTTAAATTAGATACCTGAAAGAGTATCTAAATCTTATCTCAGCTTATCCTTGATGGTATGCGTCAAAACTTTTTAAATTTAATGTCTCAAATAATATATACCATACTATGTTACATACCACGTATGGACAAAGAAGCTTTAACTATTTTGGACCCAAATTACTTAATTGCATGCTTGATGAATACAACCTGGGATAACCACAATTTACAACCTTAACATAAAATACAAAATAATACAGTGGATCCGAAACAAGAAGAGAGATAAAATAAGCACACTTACTCAAACACACTAACACTCACTACAACCTCATATTCAATACTTTATCAAATATAAATAATTATTTTACTATATATCTACATACTGTGTTTTGTATCTACACCATTGTAAACTATGTCTATCTCAATACAGATATTTCTAGCGACACAGGCACAGTCTAACCAATACTTTTATATTTAACTTAAATACAAATAAATGAACAAAAAATAAACAAAATTTACAGATTCATTTTTAACTTTTTTTTGAAAAATGTTCAATGTATAATATTTTTAAATAATTTACCAATTCGCTTGTCACAAATAAGACATTCCGTCAGTGTGGCGGAGCACCTCTCGCAAGCCGGTGAGTGCCCGCAGGGTTGCAAAACACACTTCCCAACTTTAGACACTTGACTGCAGACCAAACATTCCTCGGAGCTGGTCGACTGTCGCTCTGAAAAATAAAACCATATTATTATTATCATGATTTCAGATGTTCTAAGGAAGATAAAATACGTAGAGATACGTCTTTAATCAGTCTGAAGCTTGGATACCTACAACAGGTACCACACAACCGGTAGATTTAAGGCAAACCGTAAGACATTAAAAGAGATTGGACGAATTTTCGAGATAGCATCAGGAATGAGGATTTTCGCAGTAAAACTAAGGTGAAATGGAATGGAGTTTCTTTTTATTTTGGGGTTACACGGAGGAAATCACCACCTTCCTCTACAGAGCACCATCCTTGATATCGTCCTCTTGGCTCAGTCTGGTGGACACTCGCCTGTCTCTTGCAAGCCCAGTAAGATTTATTACGACTGATGTTTCTGGGATCCACCACTCTCCTCTCTGCAAACATTTGTTCGTCTTATTTCTTGTGTTGTATCATGTTTAGGTAAGATTTTTTTTTTTGCTAGAAAGTTTAAAGTAACTTTTTTGGCAATTATCCTGTTACATCACCAATCACTGTGCATCGATAACATCAGAGATCAATATCTTGTCTGTAGCAGCTCGATATCTGGATTGTAGATTTTCTCAACCATTGCCGCATTTTTTAGTCAGGATGTCCAACATCTTCCAAGACCTGTTCTGCTCAAAATTTTGTCATGGATACAGGATCTGATATTTTATAACTAAAATATTACAATAGCTAGGTTATTATGATTTTGATGAGAATTTTGACTTCTGCTTCCAGATATTCACATTGAGATAGTAACCCAATCAAACTGGCTTGTTTTTAGAAGTCGTTTTTTCTTGCATATCACAAATGCTTCGAGCCTCTCTTGTACCATATAGGTGAATGTCCATGGTTCCATTCCATGTAACTGCACATGAGCAGAATTCTTATAATAAGACAGGTAGTGAACTATTGACTGTATATGGTGCACGGTGACATAACAATGGTCTAGACCAGCCATACTCAACCCGCGGGCCGCGAGCCGCATGCGGCCCGCCTAGCTTTACATGCGGCCCGAAACAGATTTAATATCTGGCATTGTAAGTTTTTAATATCTTGAAATATGCAGGAACAAAAAGACAAACTCATGCCATTGTAAAACCGGCGGCGGCGATCTCTATGGTTTAAGAACGCATTTGTTTCAACCATAGATAGTTTCAACCACAGAGGTATCTAAGATTTGTGTTCGTCGTGTAATTTTTTGGTCATTTTTTGTGATCCTCGTATTCCATATTCATCCATTACTGTAAGTAAAATCTCGCGTTCCAGTGTGTCGAATGCTTTTTAGAAATCTGTAAATATTATTCAAATAATTCACATAATATTTGGAGTATATTCAAATCTTTGTACAAATCGATATTGTATTTTTAATACATCGTGTCTTTACGGTTGCCACAATGTGGTCTATTCAACTCTGCAAGTTTTTTCTTTTTATAATTTCGTCCCCCGTTACGTCTGTAATAAGGTGTTAGAATGCGTACTCATACCTATATCATATTTTCGTATGCGTTTATTATTAATTGATCTATTATTTTTGTCAGGAAACTATACAAAAATAACGATATACGTTAGTTTTAAATTTTATTTTTTTCATTATTGTATTTTGAGTATATGAATATGAAGAAAATAAATTTCATTTCAGGAAGATAAGCGTTAAGTATTATTATCATTCTGTTATAGGTAGTTAAAAAAAATATTTTTTGATTAATCAAGAGGACGCGCCCTAATCTTGAATCAATGAATACTGTTTTCCCTGTATGATTTTTTCGTCACATCAGTATAATGTTGCGGCCCGCGCAACTTAGCAAACATGTGTATATGGCCCGAAGAAAAAAAAGGTTGAGTACCGCTGGACTAGACGGAGCAATAACCAAGAAGATAAAATGTGCTATAATGGAAGCTTCTGGCTGGAACGATGGGTGTTTGATAGTTGACATAGTATTGTGAGATGTCACTAGATATGGAGGGAGGATTAGATAAGAGGCGATCATTGAAACATGACGGAGGATCGCGGATTTTTTATATAAGCTTAACTTCAGAAAAGTTTTAAGAGCTTTTGGTCTCTTATACTTAGGTGGGAAACTACGGTAAAGAATGGAATGGCAATTAGATTTCAACGGACATGAAATTATGGTTCATTTAGAGGATATCGACGGAAATAATATTTACACAGCCGAGTAGGAGTTGTGAATTAAGATTAATCTGATGAGTGATCGGAGTCGAGCTTTAAACATGCAACACTTCAATTGAGATCTTACCTTGTTGTGCATTAAAATCATCTTTTTTCACTCCCAGTCGTCGAGCTGAAAAATAAAATTTGAACACTAGAGACCAGCAACGTAAAGTATGCATGAGTATAAATCAGAAGATGATATCAAATTAAGGTAAACAAAATGTAAAGTGAAGTGTTGAAAATGAAATCATAATGGATATCAAAGCAATTATAATAAATGCTGCTCGTGACGATTTACTCACCAATGAATGCACCACACACAGGGCAATGTAACATTTTATGAGAGCATCCATCACACGCTGGACTGTGGCCGCAGGGGTCCAGTTCACAATTGGCCACAGACGACTTGTTGCACAATGTGCACTTCACTGACTCCCCTCTTCTCATCCATGCTGTAAGTAATTATCATTAAGAAAATACATAAGTAACATTATTGTCATCATTGCCACCATCCTTTTCACTGAGGCCTTCATCGTGAACATCATTATCGTCATCATCTTCGTCATCGTCGTCATCGATTATCGGGTCTCCGCTTCAGAGATTTGCAAAACTGACTGAAAAAGATCAAAAATAATCGAATTTAATACTTACATAACATTTTCCTGACGCTATGTTTCGAAAATTAAGGCTGAAGAAAGAATCCTGAACACCAATAGGTATTGATAAGAAGTCACCAGCCACTCAGTTTCTCCTAAAGCAGACTGGTACGAACTATCATATCTCTGCCACCGAAGCAAAATTCTTTTGAAACTGATAATGTACTGATAAGTTAATGTAAAATTTTCAATTATCGAAGATAAGAGTTGTTCACAGTAAGGTGAGTATATTTCTTTCTATAAGATTCTCGCAAAAACCGGTTATTTTTTTTTACATAAAACTGGGACTCTTACAAAACAGTTTTTCCTGTAAGCTAAACAAACTCGATATTTTAATCCTGAACCATGTTCATTTAAATACTGATCGATTCCCAAGATGAAAAATAAATTGCTTGAGGAAAAGATAAATGGATTATGTTTAATGATTTGAAATTGTTATAATCAATAATTTGTTCTTCTTCAGACACGAAACAGTTTTCATATACTTACTACTTACTTACCATCGCGCTATTTCCTCGTGGAGGTAGGCAGAGAAGATAGAGCGCCACACTCTTCTGTCCTTACATACAACTCTCGCCTCATCCACATTCATACATCTTCGCATGCAAGCTTTTATATAAAGCCTTTTAAATTCTTTTATTTATTTTTCATATTATCTTACTGTGTCTTTAGTATTGAAATTAGTTCATATAAAAGTTACTTTTTATATTATAAATTATATGTTATTTACAATTTCATTAAATTTTTAAGAACTCAATTACTGTTTTCTTTCCTTATCGTTAATTAAAATAAATTATAGATATCTCACTAGTGGTAGTTCAGATAAAATGCTCGTCTCTTTGCCTTTGCTTTTAACTCTCACCGCTGAATATTTCAAAAAACACAAAGGCGTGGGTTTCATACAAACAATGAAGTGATATACCCAGGGTATTTACTTACACTTTCGACATCCAGATTGATATTTTAATACTGAAGCGCTCAACCCCGCCACAATCACGTCACTGTCTTTTGGGTACATAGAAAAGGAGTTAATAAAATGTAATAAGAAGAACATAAAACAACATGAAACGATAAATAAAAAACATAAAACGAAAAACGATATTAAAGTAAATTCAATTAAACAACAAACCCAAAATACAGTAAAAAAGATAAAAATAATAAGAAAACATAACATAAATAAAATAATCAATAAAATGAATTCTAGAAGAGTAAAATCTCTTGGTACAAAATAATGAATAATTTAAATTTATAGAAGGCAGAAATCTTTAAAGCTGACTTGAAAATGGAGGCTGCGGTGTACAGTTGAGAGAGAAGAGAAAATAATGTGTTTTTTTTTGTATAAAGTTATGGATTTTCTCATATTTCTCATATATTTCATCATCCTTTACGCAGGTCCCCACAGGATCTCTCACTGGAAGCCCACACCTCAACGAACTCACGGAAACATCCCAATTTCCTTGCATTGCTAATCAGGTCCTCTTTGGAGCGACGAAAACCCGATACGTGCAAGCTATAGGTACACCATAGAGACAGTTTTAATAAAACGCAAAAACTATTCCGATTGGAAAAAGCAAATAAAATAACGTCACCAAAACGTTAAAGACTTGCCAGTCCAGAAAATCTCTACTGGCAGGGATCAAATCTCGAAACATAGAAAAAAAGAATAAGACCAGGGAAACAACCAAAATAAAATTACATCAGGAAATCAAAAGAAAATCCAGAGACTGAAAAAAAGAGAAACACCAGAAAAGATAAGTATCACAGCAGTCGCACCCCAAGGCGAGGTCCCTAAATAATTTCCTAACGGGAGACCCACAACCGAATGAAAGCTATAAAATGGGACAGATCGTTCACCAAACGAATGAGTGGAAGAAGGTATGAGTCCACTTTCTTTGTCTCGCAGAGTCCTACCTATCATACTTATCATGCATCTACCTATTCCTAAGGTTATCCTTCTGAATCAGGCATAAAAATTCCTGCATTTAGTGGTATCGTCTTGGGTATTTAGATGCAAAAGCACCACTATGTGTATGGGATCCCAACCCGCTACAAGATCCCAGGTAGGTAAGATACAGATTACAATGTAACAGTAACGGTTAATTGTAACTGTTACTTCTGAAGTATCCGATAAGACCAACTCTATCTCACAGGCACTGCTAAAGAATAATCTCAACGGATTATCAGAAAATATATACAGATATGGCTATTTTTAGCGAAAATTACACATTTCAGAATCAAGCCTAATGTGATATTTTAGTTAATAATATTTCTTACAGGATTAAAATTTAGATTTTTGACCTGTGCGTCATAATTTTCATAGCGAAAGCGTTTAGGTTCATTTTAAAATAGTAAAAATATTGATGTGTCACGTTTTCCGTGAACACACCTTTATTTTGTTTTATTCACATTGTATCTTTGTTTTATTTTTTATATCGACCCTTCCTACATTCATAAAGAATTACAACCCTACATACATCGCTAAATATACACATATAGGACATCGGAAGATTGCGTGGGTAGATTCGGACTTCTTACTTATCAATTTTCAAATTGGTGACCACTACCACTTACCAACTTACTTTCCGAAATACTACTGTGATATTCGGTGTGAACATTTTTGGGCTGAATTAACATAAATGTTTTCCATATACTCTGATTACTTATTTATGTTAAAATTTTGTTGCAACTTAAGATTGTTAATAGGCTGTCTCCAATTTGCGACGCATCCTCAATTTTTTTGGACCCATCGTTCGTAGGTAAGATGATGACATGGAGAAAAGGGTGTGTCTTTTTTTCTATCAAATTTAATAGTACTCAAAAGTTACATTTTCATGTGTAATTAAATAATGCGTTTATAGTACTTTTTAAAACTTGTACTTCTTTCACGCCATTTTTTTAAGCCACAATCTTGCTCTGCACCAAGCACTCGATCTCTCCACTCATCTCTGTCACCTGCCAGCCTCTTCATTTCTTGGTAGGTTCCACAGCGCACATCTCCGATATCCTGATGAATGTAGCTTGATCTCTACGATTGTTGCCTTAAATGTTTCCCTCGACGATGATAAAAAGCAGGCCTGGGTGTCTAATGTTATGGCCTATCCAATTCGCTAGTTGTTGGGCGATTTTTTAGGGGCCGCTTTTTTTGCCCATCCTGCCATTAAGCGAACAAAAAATTATTTAAAAAAATACATTCTTATTGTGAAGTTGCAATTTCAGAACAAAGTTCTATGAATTATTAAAAAAAAATTTATTAATCAATTAGAAAAGACATACAGAAAAATCAAATTAACGAAAAAATATTTTGTAAAACCGTTCTAAAATTGCAACTTCACACTAAGAATGTATTTTATTTAATATATATGTGTTGTATCAAATGTTTCCAAAAATTAAAATTAAAAAAATATATTTCTGGCGTCCTCTAGCAGTAGATACGTAAAGGTATATTATAAAAAGTGGATTCCTTTAAAAATGGAATAAAAATGTTAATCAATTAAAAAGAGACTACATACAAGGTCGAAAAATTTTCGGTAACTTACCAGACTGCCGTGGCGAAATTGGATAATGCGCCATCCCCGGATAGAATGAAATCCCGGTAGCAGTTAAAATGTTTTTTCGTAAATTGATTTTTCTGTATGTCTTTTCTAATTGATTAATAAGAATAAATTTAACCAAAAATTAATTGAATTTGTAATAAAATATTTGGTTCTAATATTTACACAGCCTGCCTTAGATAATATCTAAGTTTATGTTGACAGTTTGTTAGCGAAAAATACCTGAGGTCTTTCGGGCAAGCTCTGCTCCATTATTTTTTAGTAATTAAACTTTTAATAAAACTTTCATAATTTTTTTATTTTATAACGAACACATGCAATCTGATAAAAGATATTTAAATAAATGTATAGCATACTTAGAATATACTTAAAAACAATACCGAGATTTTAAGTATATTCCAAGTATGCTATATATTTTAAGTATGATGAAATCGCAACATTTTTTGCATTTCCTTGTAGCTTAACGAAATAAGACTTTTGATATCTACCACATTCAAATATATATTTTTGCCATTTATAGTGACACACCCTATTGGAGAAGCTGGTAGTGCCTGGAAGTGGGCTCGATGGAGCGACTAGAACGAGGACTGGACTGGACTACCGGAACCTGTCGTCCCGGCTGATGAGAAGAAGGATTCCTTGATAAATATTTGAGTGAATTTATAAAGAAATTTAGATAATTGATTACATAATAATACATTGCACTTGAAATTTCTCGAATTTACATAACTACATAAATACTTTCAAATAATATTGATAACATTATTTCTCTATTATTTGTACAAATAATTTCTAATTCTCATAATTTCTTACACAATTTTAGATAAGATAGTTAGATCACTCATCAGATATCTCCATAAACGGCTAAAAAGCGAATTATTTTGCATTAAAAATTAATATTTGTTGATAAAACATATGTTAAGACTTTTATCATTAAATGCGATATAATATTTTTCTTCAGTAATAAAGATATGATTATATTTTTGTACGACAAAGCAGGATATTAACTGAAGACTGATATCAGGAACCTACCTGGTTGAAGATTTTTATCAGTCAACGTTGTATTTTTATTTGTTAGTACGCATATTCAGCACGTACCACAGTAAAATCTGATATCTTTTATTAACCGAAAATATATACCTACCGCATCAGATATCCTGAAGAAAGTAACAGAAAGGAAGCTGCCATAGGCGGGACTTGTAGCGAGAGCAGACGAGCTTAAGTCAGCGAGCGATATTTGCACCCAAGCGATGATGCCTAGCGACACACAGAGCGTTATTTTAGCTATCTAGGGGAATTTAATTATCACGCTCGAAATATACTAGTTGTCATAAGTTTTATGATAATAGGTATCACTAACAAATGACAAGATTGGGTGTATTTTTATATATATTTCATAGCTCAAGCGATCGATGCCCATTCATTCAGGATCCCTCGCTGCCAGCGCGCGAACTCTAGTTTAGGATTCGTTTTCGTATTGTTTGGAACGCTTTTTTCGGAAAATACTTGAGCAATCTTGTGAAACGATTTGTTTTCTATTGAACATTTATGTTTTTTAAAACTTGTGGGTCTTACCCCTTGTGGGTAAGACTTGTGGGTAAATACCCCTAGATTGCAAAAATATGTGCGATGCGACGGTGCAAATTTCACAAGATAATTTTCAGGCACGAACAAACTTATTTATGTGATTTATTAAAATCCTACAGCGGGACCTACGACTCATTTTAATTTAAGTTCATTTATGTCCCCTTCTACCACACGGCATGTTGAAAGAGAATATTAAAGTTTGCATGTTATGGGGTACTTTCTGCTGTAGGTATTGACAACATTAAAAAAAAGTTTTGATTATTTATTCATTTATTGAGTTAAAAACAAGTTTTATATAAAGAAATAAATAGTTAAACAAAATAATTAAATAAATTTAATTTAAAAATTAAATAATTGACAAGAAAACATTTGTATAAGCCATTATTTTTTTGAATTATTAACATGTTACGGAGCCAATGATCCCACTAATAGCATACAACGTATGTATATAAAAAATTAAAATTCAAAGTATCAACATTAACAAAAAAATATTTATTTATTTATTGTTGATGTCTACACTCTATGATGTCTAGATGCATTGCCTCTCACTCTGTATTATCACTTTTTATTTTGTTTTTTTTCAATTTTTATGATATTATATTTTTTTATGCTTCTGCTTTGTTACATACTTTCTTTTTACTTTATATTATATGTATCTTTATATATTTGTATTTGTATTGTAAGTATTTGATTTCCACTTTGTCTTTTTTATTTTTACATGATACTTTTTTTCTTTAAACTATCCATTATATAAATGTACACTTTACCTATTTGCTTGTAAAAGCTCTGTAGGGCGTTAATAAATAAATAATATACACATCGAATTTAAATTTTTAGTATAAGTTGTATCCTGAAATGTGGTGATACGTAGATTGACAGGACCATGTGGAGCGCTTGGGCAGTGTTAAGTATCATCCGTCCGCGCTCAAAAGCCATTTATTTGACCGTAAAACCACGTGTTTAGATTTGAAATCTCTAACTAATTATATCGACGGCTCCTACGTATAATATCGTAACCCACAAATCGACGATTTTGAGTTTTTTGTGTATACACATGTGTATTTAATTATATCTTTAATTCCAAGAAAGAAAAATTAATATTTTGCAATAAATAACGTTTTATTATTATAAAAAAAATTTTTTTTTCGTTCTAGGAATTAAATATATAATTAAAAACATATGAAATACACAACAAACTCAAAATCGTCGCTTTGTGGGTACGATATTATACGTAGGAGCCTTCGATATGTAAGTCGCATTCCTGGAAATCCTGAATTCGCAATTAACTATAGTGAACCCACTAATGTGAGATGTAATCTTGCCACCTTGAGCCTTGCTTACTTGCTTGCCACACATTAATTACACTCCATTTACAAGATTCCGAGGGAAAAATCAGACTTCTTAATCCCAAAACTATCCACATTAGTGACCATCACGTCAGTGACTCGCACCTGACAAACTCCTTACACAGTCCGCAGAGGCGTAAATAGAAACGTGTAGAAACTTTTGAAACAATATTAACTTGATATTAGAACTGTAAGGTATATTGGAGAGGTATTGTGTTAATTAGGTCTAGAGATTAAGATGCACATGCACACTTATTTCATTGCACACAGATAACACAATGTTGTACCATCTACGTCAATATTAATTTTCTAAGATCAGTGCATCTAAGCCTCTAAATTTTCCTTTTTAAAAGTCCAGTACACATCCTCCTTTCCTTCTTTGTCAATATCTACGTCTCGCACTTGCATGTAGGCACTAACAAGTGTTAATTTATTATATATTTAAAAAAAGAAACAAATCTATTACCTACATAAAAAGTTATTTAAAAATATTTATTTATTTACATATTATTATCTGGGAAAACCAACATGACGGTTTGAACATGCATTTTACTATTTAATTCAAATCATTTTTGCAGAACGTCAACTTAATTACAATTATAAAAGAAATTATCGAAAATTCATTGTAGATAATTTTAATCTTTTTAGGTATGTTTATGTTGGTACGTTAGTTATGTTAGTATTTAACCATTTCCCCTCTCACTCTTCCCGGCGCGTCCCTCAGATTCTTGACCTCTAGGCCAGTAGGCACCTTGGTGCATGCTAGCCTTTGTGGTATAGCAGTTGTCCTGACGAAGAGATGGCTACGTTTTGAAACCGGTGGACTAAAGATCTCAGCAAGTGATTATATAGTAACATAACTAACATTTAGTTAAAATGCCTTACCACAAAGTTAATACTTTAATTATTTAAAATATTAACATTTTTTGTTTGTATTTATAATACCAACATTTTATATCTACAAACAATGAAATGCTCTTAGCTAAACAACTGAAATAAGAATAAAATAACAAATAATAGGCAACATAATAATTTGTAACCCGACATCACTTATGGGAAATAGCTTTCATTAAAAATCTTTCTTACAACAAAAATACTTCAAATACTATTAAGTTCAATACAGTCGTTTTTATGGACTGTGCTATGTAGTTGGAGATACATTAAGCAAAGTATCAAGTAAGCTGCAGGGTCGTCACAATAAGCGGGAAAAAATCAGGCTTATAATATACGTAAATTTGTACAAAAAATCACCATTATAGAATACTTAGCCTATATAATACCATGATAGAAAATTTCCGTTTACGCTTTAAACTCATACGTAAGAAATTTAAATTTTTTAATCTGTTTAAATAAGAATAAAATATATTAATTAGCAATTATGGTGCTATCCCCAAATAATAATATTTTCGAATATCCATCGGTCTGTAACTTTCTATTGAATAGCTGGTCTCATTTCATTTTCAAAATTAGTTTCATAAATGAAAAATAAAATGAAAACATTGATTTCGTGCTTTTTTAATAATATACTCTGAATTAGATTTTTTTAAATATTCAGATTTTTTCAAATATTTAAGTTTTATGAAAATTAAAACTAATAAGTGTGGTAAGGCTATATAAAAGTTAAATATATATACCACTCAAAATGATAATTAATTAAATAACTATTAAAATTAAAATTGAAAGGTTTTTATCATTTTATTTGACTTGTATTAAAGGCAATGAATTTTTCATATTAGATATAAATTATTGTAATAATAGTCCAACGTTTTGAAAAAAATATGTCAGAAATATTTAAAAAAAAAACGCAAACATTGATGTCGCATATCTCCTTAACTATTGATATTAGGACATAAAAATTTTAAAAAAAGAAACTATTAAGTATAATAACCTCTCCTGGAGGCATGTTTGATTTTTCGATATTATATCGACAATGACCCTGCTTGTGTGGAGCTAGATTCGACGCTAGATGGCAGTGATGGTTAGCCTGCGCCGGCGCACAGTTTTTTCTGACATATCACATTGCGCTCGCGTGAAGAAATATTTGATTTGGTTCCGAATTCGAAAGGAGAAAAAAAACAATTGCTCTCGTTTTTTCTTCTGGCGTGTGCATTTTTTTGCATCGAAGAACGGGTATAATAATAATTGATTAGTAAAAGCTGTAATCATATTTTTCCGGGATTTCACCAGTTATATTCAATCGCTTGTTATTTTGTGACGTGAAAAAACTTTTGGAACTTCTCAAGATATCTGCTTTAAAGGACGAAGATCTTTTCGGCTGACTTTTTCGACTGTCCTTGAAGCTGAAGAGAATAGTCTATCTCAGGATAGTGATCATTTGTTGGTTTTTCTCAAGTACATTTTTCTGAGAGAGGAAACATAATTTTCTTGATGTTACATTGAGAGGTATTAATAGAATATTAAATTCAAAAATTACACGCCGTCCGCACAAACATATACAAAGTGCATCCATTACTATGTATATCGCATATGTCATTGGTGTTATAATTTTTCAAAATATATTATTCTCTTAGCAACAAACTCTACCAGATGACTTAAATAATAATAAGGTACAAGAAGCAAAAAAGCATAATTCTCTATTTAGTAATGTCCATCAATAATGTTATCAATATTCCACGCTATTCTAAGCAGCGCTGTTCTCATAGCCTTTACTTTTATTTTTAACTTTTATTACGTATGTCATTTTTGATGGGTTATTGCTAATAATAGTTGTTATCGTCATACATTTACGATAAAAAAGAAAATTTGATATACAAGTCATCAAACAAGACCGATCTCCTTATCTCTCGAAGTTTAGTCAGTGTGAGAAATATATAATAATATTAACAAGTTTTTTATCTTTACATTATCAAATGGAAATAAATCTTTTTATGTCTTACTACAAATATTATTTTTGAGGTCATTTTAGGATAATTTTTAATAGCTCAGTTACCTACTGCGTAGCTAGAAAAGAGTGGACATAGTTATGTAGAAAGCATTCAACCTACAAAATGCTAAAAATGAGTTATGTGTGTGTTTGTACAGTTTAATACGTTATCTTTATATACTGAAAACATCCAAGCTCTAAATGATACAGTTTTTTGTAAACTCAATATTTTACTTATCCGCATCACAGCCGTTAAATTAACTCTTAAACTAAAAAAAAGTGATTAGACTCTTTTCCACGGCTTCAAATTTATAGATCCTTGAAAAACAAAAATATTGGTTAAAAACACAGGTATGGACGTATTATGCAATTTTTTATCCTACCATTACAACACGATAATAATTTTATAGAAAACAGATATTTAGAGCGTATAAATAATATGTAATTAAATATTAGATATCGATCTAAGGTGGTAAAATTATTAAAAAAACCACCGAACTCAAAACAGGTATTACTTTATATATTTAGCGAGGTAGATAGTGGACGAGAGGCTTGCTACATATTTTCCTATATTTGTATGTATTATGTGTTTATGTATCAAGCAATAAATCGTCTTTTGTCCAATGAACGCCGATTCAAGTGTGATGAAATGAAATTTAAAAAATCATAAAAAACCTCTCTACAAATGAGCCCTATATAAAAAAAATATACAATAATGAATTAAATATTGACGTATTAGGTTTTTTAAGTTAAAATTTTTAGAAGCCATTTTCTCAGTTCTATTTTGCTTTTTATTTCATGCGGCTTGTTATTTGTTACCCGAGGAGAAATGATCACTCGCTTAGATATCAGTAGTGGTAGGAAGGCGATAGCATTAAATCATGATAAAATGCAACGATAAGACTTCTTCATCTTGATCCTGTAGTCAGGGTAACTCGGTATTAGGTCTTCGAAGAAGTACCCGACTCCTCGGTGTGACGTCTCCGGCGTAGCACATGTCACCACCACTGCGGGGATACCATTTTGTGGAGTATCGCGACGCGGATCATCACAAATGCTTGGCAGTGTTGAGGCTAGCGGCCATTCTAAAAATGAAACACTTTTTTAAAAAGAGAATGTCAAAAATGATGTATGGTCTTCTACTTTCCGTAAATGTTGAAAGTTTTAGAGCTCTAGCTAGTCGGTAAGTTGGTGACAAATCAATTACTAAATTCCTCCACAATAAACAAAAATCAACAGACAACAGACGTCATGACTCGAGCCGCGCTTTATTTCACTCACGTCTGTCTTGAAACTATCCAAAAAATACTTTTTTTTACACTAATGTTAACAATAACAACGCTCAATGATTTACTTGCTCAAATTTTATGTAATTTATGTGATTATTTTTAAATATTTATTCAAAGTTTTCATACAATATGTATGGCGGCTAACTACCGCCATCTATGAAAATAAATAAAAACATATAATTGACCAAACACATTTCTAAGCAAAATGCGTAGGTAGATATACGGTACCTACCTAGTGCGTCAAAATTCAATAATAAATAAATGTACATACATTTTCCATACTTGTATTTACTAATTAATAAATATATAGGTATTATTATTTTAAAATTTGATGTTTATTTCTGTTGCTGCTCAATTGATATATTTAATTGTGAGATTTCCAATGTTTCACATCATATGCGACGACTGTAAGGCTCGCTCTTTTTTTTTGTAAAAATAGTGTAGAGATGCGATCACTGACTATGTGTCGTATCAATCTAAATATAACAATATCATCTTTTGTACATATCTTGCTGGAATGAAGCTAAAGTTACAACTTAAGATATTTAAAGTTTTACACGCAATTAGCACGCAACACGCAATGGTTCCGGCAACGACGATCTTTAACGAGCGTACGGCTAGTATTTTTACTATTTTCAAACTAAGCTAAACGCTTGTGCTGCAAAAATAGGACTAACTTGTTGGTGTCCTGGAATAGGGATAAATCCACCGGCCACCAGATCACTAGGCGAGCGTCATGATCATTAAACCAACAAGATAAGCGCCCTTGAAGTGAGTATTTCGCGAAAACGGCGCTATACAAATTATCCAATTATTATTATTAAGATACTCTTTGAACAAGGGTATGTATAAATTAATTTTGAACTCCCTTGTGTATGTATAAATAAATAAATTAAATATATAAATACGTCTTATCGTCCAAATCACCTGGTGTATTCAAATCATTAACCTTCTTATTTTCCATTTTCACCTCTAGCGATTTTAGACGAGTCTTCTCCGAAGACTGGTCGCTTCTCTCTTTCCGAACACTGCAAGCTGGATGGACAGCGTGTGTTGGCCTTACCTGACCTGGAACTGAACATACTTCTTTTATAGTGTAAGGATATTAAAAAAGAGAGAAATAAGCTTTTTTACAGGTGATTCCAGTGCCTCCTCTGGAGGATGTGAAATGGGACACACCACGTTTAGAAATCGATTGAATACAAAAAAATATTACTAAAACTTCTAGATATCCAGTTCTTTACTAACTTGTTTTGAAGATCGAAAATAGACAAAACAGTAAGAATTATAAAGTCAACAACAAGTACCAGCGTATCTACTTGCGTGCTTAATATTCTCGACAGCAATTAGGGCCGGTTGTTTCAAGTTAGATTAAAGTAAGCGTTATTTTAAAGCGTAGATTTTTACGTTCTCCACCAATCAGACGATCGGTTTCGTAAAAATCTACGCTTTAATCGACCGCTTACTTTGATGGAACGTGAAATAACCGGGCCTTACTGCGATGGAAACGGTGACATAATATTAAGTATACAGACAAGGGAAAGATTTTCGAGTGACAATTAGATTAATGTTTCCTGTTAAGCTGACTAAATGATACACCCAAGTACCGCTTCTTAGCGAGGCGCGGCGCGCTACGGGCGGGCCGGGCATTCGTTTGCCAACCGCCTTGCCATTTAGTCGATTTTCTTTACATCGACAACTATCAGCCTTATTATTTTACTGACTGACCACGAATTAAACTTCTCATATTGTGTGATATTACACTAACCATTCATAATAAATAGTTGCAGGTATTTGTGGTTCTAAAAAAAGTTTGTGCGCACGGAAGAATCTTGCTGCCAAATCCAACGCCACGTACACAGATCGGTCCAAAATATTTAATGCGGTGATTTCCAGAGTTTATCTCTAGATATTAACTTATTATCAGATTTTAGTGAAGGTTTGAAGACGTTGGAATGAAATAGCGATTGGAATGAAAACGTTTATTTCTTCCCGGAGATACGCCCCCGGAACAAGTTGAAACGTACAAGGAAAATAAAGGAATGACAAAGGACTACATAAATTAACGCGGCACAGATCTGCCCAATATCACGACAGAGGCCTACCTGGTGTAGCATCGTTGTATCCGTAGCTCGAACCCTTTGTTCTCATATGTTTACGTTGAAGGGGACGGCCCTCGCGGTTTGTTTACGTTAAGAGCTTGTCCAGATGGGGCGTTCTACGTGCGAGTGCACTTACGCGGGTACGCCTACGCGGGTGCACTCGCGCGTTCTCGAGATACTGCAGCTACATACATCCCGTCCAGATGAGGCGCGTGAGTAAACGCGCGTCAGCATTCGAGCATTCAGCAGCAGTCGAGAACGCCCGAGTGCACTCGCCGCGTAAATCGCCCCATCTGGACAGGCTCTAACATAATAAAAAATGGTCTTCACTATCGAATACTGGTAGGTACGTAGCGTGGATCGCCTGGCTACCGCTACAAGATAAACGATTTTCCTTGTTGTATTTAATAATTAGCGTGTGTTTATCATTTTCTTTCATTATTTCGTCTTCGTTTTAGTGTTACAAATAGTGCTAAACTAAAATTTTCTGTGTTTATAATTTTTATTTCACTTCTAATTTTATATAGTTGTTTTTAAAATTGTTGCTGGTTGGTTTCCAACGCAGGATATTATGGATGAGCCAGTCTTTATTAGAATAGACCTTAAGTTCAATCGAGTTACGGAGACAGTGAATATCTTTTACCTTACAATACTGTCACCAGCGCCAGCGTTATGGAAACTACCGACGCCGACGTGACGTGCGAGAAGTGTTCAATAGTGAATAACGTTCATCAGACCAGTGATTAATGATGATTAGTGCAAAATTGCGAGAATTTCTCACATCACCGAATCACTTAGCAAAAATTTATAGCAAAAATTGCTCATATTCTACTCACACAGAGGTTCGCTCATTCACTACATACATACAAGTTTGATGCAGAAAGTCTCTTCTATTATCCGGCTTCTTCCATTTTATGATTGTCACGATGTATATTGTGTAAGGATGAAAATCAAAGAAAGTGAGGAATGTAGTTATTCACCAAAAAATACTGACATGGCTTGACCTGAGTTTAATGAAATGACGTTACTGTCGCCGGTGCCGCGGTCAAAGAGAGAATTGAGAGCATGAACTCCTAGTCCCGCTCACACTTTCTTTGGCTGCATTCATGACACGGCGGCGAAATGTATTTAGTAGTAATAAATACTTTGCGAAAGAATTATAATTTTTACGACATTTTTTAGTTATTTTGTCATAAAACTCACCTGATGGTTTGAAATTATTGATATTTTCATCTTTTATGACGAATTCCGGTAATTTTAGAGTATTCTTCCTTGACGACCGGGTCTTTCTCTGGTTTGAAACACTACAGGATTTATTACTTATATCGTGTGTTGGCATTATCCGATCTGGAAAAATAGATTAATAGCATATTATAACGCTGATCAAAGCTCAACTGACCACCACCACCGACAATGTTTTGAAGAGTGCCAAAAATTAAATTAAAAAGCTTGAAGAAGCAATATGAGAAAACGAAAAGAGAGAGAAAAGACCGCAAAAGATGTGGCGGACAGGTCCTGAGGGCCATCTAGTGGCGCGACCATGAAGCGCACCAAGAAGGTTAGCCAAGGCGCATCAAACAGCCAGGGAACTGTCACCCTCTCTTACGGAGGATTATCGACCACCAGAGAATCGAATATGGGCTGCCCACAGGGTTCGGTTCTCGGACCGATACTGTGAAACGTCCTGTTCGACGATCTCTCGCTGCTGCCGCTGCCGGCTGGTTTCATCGCGGTTGCGTACGCGGATGATGAGCTTTTACTAGTGTCGGTCTGAATTGGAGCGCATGTCAAACTCATCAGTGTCACTGATCACTGAGTGGTGTGCTCACAATAGACTAACTCCTGCTCCTCAAAAGACGGTAGCCTTGATGATGAAGGGAAGAAGAGAGAGGTGTCCGATTGTTCTTATGGGTGATTCGCGTGTTAAATTTGACCAGATACTTGGGTATGATAATGGACACGTCGAGTTCATTTTGGCACATGTCAAGGCTGTGGTCTGAGCGAGCAGCAATTTTTTTGGTACGCTGAGAATGATGTCTATGGCGGAGTGGGATATACAGTAGGTTGCCAAATTAAAAGAGACAGTACCAATATTTTGTTGATTCCATGTTTGCATTGTCTTTACTTTTAAATGACTCTGATTTGATGGCTATTTATTCTTTATTTTTGCTGCTGGTATCAACATAAACAATTTTAGGAAGTAAAAACTCTATCAAAGTGTTACATATGTTGAAAATTTAAGTTTATTTCTACAAGGCCAGTATTTTTTGTGAAAACGCGTGATCGGAAGTCTCGTAAATAAATATATAATAATATTTTTAGCGAGTATTCACAATTTAGCTACAACAAAACACCTAATTAATAATTATCTAGCAATTTTTTAAAGTTTTTGGTTCATATCTTATTTCAAATAAAAGTTTTGCCATATTGACCTTAATTTTATGTTTTTCAATATGACCAAGTCTTCAAAAACTTTTCGAAGAAAATGTGTGGAATTTAAGGCACTATTTTTAGACACTTAACATTCGCAAAGAGAAATAACAGCCATTACGGTATTTCCAGGTCTGTGGTTATTAGGATAAAGGAAAAAAATGATCAAAACCTGCCCTTCAAAGTGGATCGCGGATTGGGAAATGTGGCTGAAAACAAATCACCACACCTTGTACCGGCCGTACAATCTGAGATACCTTCCTCCAAAATCAAAAAAAAGTATGGCTTCTCTGACCTTAATGATCAACAAAGAAAATATCGAAGTTTCTCAAAAAATAGTCCAGAGGAGATTGTCTGAGGAGAACTTCAATTGTCATAGACTAGCTAAAAAACATCGCCTTACGGTAACTATGAGGAGAAAATTGCTGAAAAGGCCCAAAGCATACCAATACATAACTCTTGAGGACCGGTATCAATTATTTAACATTTTGTGATTTTAAAAAGCTTTTAAAAATTTCCAATCGTGTAATAATAGTATTTTTTTAGAAGTGTTTCTCTGGAGAGTCCATATTTCAAATTTTGGTGGTAAAGTTATCGTTCGTCCGGCGACGCCCAAGAGGGAAATTCCATCCGGACTGTCCTGTGGAAACGATCAAATACCCTACTGTGACGAATGTGCGGACGCTTGGATGAGGGAGAGGCAAGCGTGCGAGCGAGACGAGTGAATGGCGCCCGTGCTGTTGCGGCGCACCGGGCAGAACGAGATTCACCGGGGTCCGAATCAGTTGTACATATTGTATTATAAATTAGTGTCTCCAATAAATGTTGTTACCTACGTAACGCGTATTACTAGAAGAACCCGATTATTCCCAAGTGCGTAGGCCGAGTTATATTGCCTACGCACGTAAGAACATCACATTGGCGCAGCCGACGGACATATTTTTTTCGACAAGGTCGGAAAAAAAAATATTGAAGAATCTACAGGGAGACGACTACGGAGCGGCACTACTGGCAAATTGGCGGTAATCTGGGTGCGCCGATATTATCAGTGGCGGCGCAGTAAGGACGGATTTTTTTTTCGACGAGGTCGGAGAGAAATCTACGGAGCGGACAGCGACCGAGAAGAAATTATCGTGGCAAGATCGAATACTTGGAAGAGGATCGTCTTCAGCGGAGCTGAAGAATAAAGAAGAGGACCCAGGGTGCCGAGGAGGCGACCCAAGAGAGGCGGACGGCTCATCTTCAAGGAGGAGTGGCGGCAGTTCGGCAAGGGCAGACTGTGCAGCGAAGGGCGCAGCAGGCAGCCAAGCAGGAGGATCGGCGGAGGGCAACGCAGAGGACTTTAGTCGAGGACTACCAAGGACGCAGGTGGAGAGGATCCTGACTCCAGGAGCAGGAAAGTTAAGTACTTTTTGTTCTCTTTGTCTGGGGGCAGTGATTTTTTTTTTTTAGAGGCATGGAACAGAGAGCGCTCACGTTCAGCCACCTGAAGCATGCCTGGAAGGTGTATAAGGTTCGATTCGAACAATACCTTGTTGCTAATGATGAAGGTAAATGGTCAGATACAAAAAAAAGAGCTATTTTTCTAACATCATTGGCCGAAGAAACTTTCATTTTGTTGCAAAATTTATGTGTACCGAAGAAAATTACGGATGTTAAGATTGATGTATTGTGGGAATACTTAGATTCCTATTGTAACGAGAGCATTTCTATTTTTCATGAAAGAGAAGTTTTTTTCACGGCAAAACAATTTGAACATGAAAGTGTAAGAGATTTCGTTGTAAGGTTAAAAAAATTGGGCAATTCATGCCAATTTGGGAAAAGATTAGATGACACATTAAAAGATATTTTTGTTACTGGAATTTGGAATAGTAAACTTAAAGAAAAGTTATATTTAGAATCAGAAGAAGAATCATTTTCTCATATGGAAGGGATTGCATATACCTTTGAATCTGTTAGTTTAAAAATGGAAAAATATATCGATAAACGAGAATCTTGTTATGTAGGTAAATCGCAGTTTATACCAAAACCGAAAGGTAGCAGTACAACCACAAAATCTTCGGGTAGGTTTGAAAAAAATGTTACGTCTCCATATAAAGATCAGAAGTCAACTATACCTACAGGTAACGTGGGTTGTTATTGCTGCGGAAGTAATTACCATATAAGGAGGTTTTGTAAGTTTAAACATTATATTTGTAAATTATGTAACGTATCGGGACACCTCGAGAAGGTATGTAGGAATAAGGAACAAAAAAAAGTTCTAGTCATTGATAAATACATAGGTAGTTCGATAAATACGGCGTCAGGTAATAATTCTAGAAAACCGATTATTATCCAATTGCATATCGGTAGTAAACAATTGAATTGCATGGTTGATACAGGATCGAGTGTAAACGTATTACCTAAAAGGGTCTACGATGAAATTTTTTATAATATTCCGTTGCTATCTACTGATATGAAATTGCATAGCTATGATAATACAAATATTGTTTTATGTGGTAAATTGTTTTTAAACGTGTTGTTTAAACATATCAGTCAACAGGTGGAATTCGTAGTAATTGAAAAAGGGTCAATGACCTTAGTTGGTAGACCGTTCATGGAACAGTTTGATATTCAAGTATCAGGAATTAACACTTTAAGTGAAACGGTGGACTCGTATATTAATTTATTAAATGACAGTGAAGTATTACGATTAGATGTACGAACAATTAGTGAATATACATGTAATGATACGGTGTTACAACAAGTTTTAGACTTTTCGAGAACAAAATGGCCGGATAAAGTAAATAAAGAAGATGACATTTGGCATTTTTGGATAAAAAGGTGGGAATTGTCGATCAGTGATAATTGTATTTTTTGGAAACATAGATTAATCATACCTACAGAATTACGTAAACAAGGATAAGATATGCTTCACAGAGCTCATTTGGGATCGGGAAAAACAAAAAGGTTAGTGCGTGGTTATGTATACTGGCCAAGAATAGATAAAGATATTGAGAATCTTGTGGCGGCGTGTGACATATGTTCCAGAATAGGTTCTGGTCCACCGAAGGATAACCTTCACAGTTGGCCTTAACAAGAAAATGTGTGGTCACGTATTCATATTGATTTTTTTGGACCTGTAGCAGGGAAATGTTTTTTAGTTATTTGTGATGCGACTTCAAAATGGCTCGAATGTTTAGAAATGCCAAGAATAAACACGGTATGCATTATCGCGGCGTTAAAAAAATTTACGCAATTCGGAAACGTGCAAGTCATTGTTTCGGATAACGGAACGGCGTTTATGTCAAACGAGTTCCAAAATTTTTGCCAGGAACGGGGAATAAAGCATTTGACATCGCCTGTATTTTCACCAGCCTCGAACGGTCAGGCTGAAAATACAGTTAAAACGTGTAAAAAATTTTTGAAGAAAATAACATTTGGTAACAAGTTTCCGTCAGATTACGCGGATAAATTGGATAAATTTTTGATAGATTATAGAAATTCGCCACATAGTTCGTCAGGCTTGGAACCTGCTGTATTAATGTTTGGTAGAAGATTACGTACAACGTTCGACATGTTCATACCCGTAGAAAAAGCGTGCAGTTCGAGAAAAGTGAACAAAGAAAGTGTTTAGAAAAAAGTCAGGACAGGCAATCTTTTTATTTTGGGGGGAGAAGGAGGAAATATTTGGATATTGAACAAAAATGTTTTGTTAAAGATTTCAGAGCAATAAATTAGATTACATGGGTTCCAGGGAAAATTATAAAGAAAGTGGGGAATTCCATTTATTTGGTCGAAATTGAAGGTACTCATCAAGTATGGAAAAGGCATGTTAATCAAATAAGAGCCATGTAACGTTGTACGGTTGATGTGGGAAAAAGGGTTCGACCGACTGAAGCTTCAAGGATTGCTTCATGGGTCGGACCGCTCCTCCAGGTTCGCTAAGAGTTGCTGACGGGTGCTTTCTGTTTCAGATGCAGTATCCGTGTGACCCCGCAGACAGAGGACACCTACTCCGGAGGAGGGGCCTTCTCCACGGAAGATTTGTAGGAACCAGTAAAAGGGGGGGTTCGAAAGATAAGTGTGGGGGAGGTGTGACGAATGTGCGGACGCTTGGATGAGGGAGAGGCAAGCGTGCGAGCGAGACGAGTGAATGGCGCCCGTGCTGTTGCGGCGCACCGGGCAGAACGAGATTCACCGGGGTCCGAATCAGTTGTACATATTGTATTATAAAGTAGTGTCTCCAATAAATGTTGTTACCTACGTAACGCGTATTACTAGAAGAACCCGATTATTCCCAAGTGCGTAGGCCGAGTTATATTGCCTACGCACGTAAGAACATCACAATATCAAGGTGTGGTCAGTCATCTCTTTCGAGGTGATAGGGAGCCTACACATCGTGCAAGAGACTATGAGGCAGCATTACCACGGACTGTATTGGAAAATCGATGGCTGCCTCAAGTCTGAGAATGGTTCCCTGGATACCAGAAACACGTATTTATGCACGATTCTGTATCCTGTCACAAAAATAGAATTGTCACTACAATTATAGCCAAAGAAATACAACTCACATGAACCCTATTGAAAACCTGTGGGAGCTCAGGAAGAGGGAGATTGCCAAGAATATGATCACGATCAAGTAGCAGCTCTTTGAAACCCTCATCTGAGTTTGGTAACACTCTTCTGAACTAAATATTGATGAAAAACTGGGGCACTGAGAGTATGCCACGACATGTACAAGGTGTAATTGCGGCTAAAGGCGATACATAAAAATTGTAATTTTCTGCACGATAATGTATTAATATTATTAAACAATAAAATAAATGCAGAATAAGAACAAATATGGCGTCTTAATGTTTCTAATTAAATATCATTGTTAATAAAAAATAATTCCTATACCTAAAATCATACACGTCTTTGTTTTATGAATCCAAAGTGAGATTTACACAATTTTCATAGGTGTCCCTATTAATTTGGCAACCAACTGTATGTTTTCTTTGATAATAAAATGTGTTAGTATTGATAAATGTACCTGAATTTTTTTATTGCAAAACAACAATCACATCGATAGCGTAAGTTTACACTGGTTAATGACTAAACATGAGTAATAAATTATATCTTCATACATTTAGTAATAATAATGCTTGCTTTTCAATAAAAGACGATAAAACTTAGTTAACCTTTACATTACGGTGCTAAAATAAAAACACGCGTTCCGTTGCTGTCTAGTCAATACACAATCCCCGTAATCCGAGCCACTATAGACCTATATCGCTCCTAAGTGTTTTTTCTAAAATCTTAGAGAAGATAGTTAAAGTACGTCTTTTAAAATACCTGGATATTCACAAAATAATCTCCAACAATCAATACGGGTTCCAATCAAAACTCTCAACAGAAGATGCAATATGTCAACTAACGGAATTCTTAGTTACACAATTAGATAAAGACAAACGTTGTATTGGTATACTTTTGGACCTAGCCAAAGCTTTCGATACGGTGTCTCATCCACTGCTGCTGCACAAGTTATCAGCTTTGGGAATAAGGGGGACGGCTTTGGCGTGGTTTGAAGATTATCTAAATAACAGGGTTCAGGTAGTTAAATCGGGCGATCACTGCAGCAACCTCCACAAAACATCATATGGAGTACCGCAAGGAAGTGTTTTGGGACCCACGCTCTTCCTCATATATGTCAATGAAATGTGTAACTCCAATTTAGAAAACGGTAAAATAATTTCTTTCGCAGATGACACAGTGCTTCTTTTTCAAGATGATTCCTGGGAAAATGTTTTAAAAAAGGCACAAAGTGGATTGAATCGAATAACATCATGGCTTTACAAAAATCTACTAACAGTAAATGCTTCAAAGACAAAATACATGTGTTTCTCCATCAGTAAAAGAACAGTAATAAAGCAGCCCAAAAATTTACTGATTCACACATGTCAATCAAAAGATAAACCCTGTGATTGTACTAATCTGCAGACAACGGAAGATATACGATATCTAGGTGTGTACATAGACCAGCATCTAAACTGGAGAAAACATATTTTGAATCATACAATCCGAATAAGAAAGCTTGTTTATTTTTTCAAAGAAATTAGAGATGTACTCGACGCATCGACAAGAAGAATAGTATACTATGCACTGTGTCACTCACTCATTAATTATGCAGCTGTCAGTTGGGGTGGTGCAGCTTGTACTATATTAGATTCATTAAGCAAAGCCCAGAAAATGGTATTGAGAGTTCTTCATAAAAAGCCATTTCGTTTTCCTTCAGAAGAACTTTTCAGAGAATGTCACGTCCTGGACATCAATCAAACATATTTACTCAACACTATAAAATATTTTTTCCGACATAAACAAGATCACCAACAAATAACTCACTCACATTCAACAAGGGC
Source organism: Agrypnia vestita (assembly GCA_016648135.1). Lineage (NCBI taxonomy): Eukaryota > Metazoa > Arthropoda > Insecta > Trichoptera > Phryganeidae > Agrypnia > Agrypnia vestita. Next base: position 361 of record JADDOH010022985.1, on the reverse strand, counting down.
ACAGGTGAACTGCAACTATCTTGTACCAAAATTCAAAAAAACATTTTCACAAAGATTTCACCTCTTCCAAGCACCAAAAACATTCAATACTCTTAACACTAAACTTAAAACATGTAGCCATAGTCTCGCGTATTTTTCTTCTAACGTGAAACTCTGGCTGCATGAAAAGGGAAGGAAGCATGCCCAAAACCTATTAAAAGCCATCATATAAACTAAATTTAAAATATACTATTCCTACAAGAACATTTACTGTCACTTACTGTCTTACTGTTACTGTCATCTTTTTAAATAATTTTAATTGTTTTATTTTATTTTATTTTATTAATATCCTATTCAGATCATTTTTTTCACTTACTGTCTT